>JAPYYS010000133.1:0-36718 GCA_030522525.1 Campopleginae sp. 14b
CAATGAAAAAAAAAAAAAAAAAAGAAAAAAAAAAAACAGAATCTGCAAATCACTAAATAAGCAACATCAAAAACAAAGCATTCTACAAAATCGTATAAAAAATAAAGAAATAGCAGATGAGCGAATGAGCGAACAAACACTGGAGAGAAAAAAAAACCATTAAACGAAACGTACACATAATCGAAAACATTGACACGATCGTGAGCTGTGCGATCGCAAGAGAATGGGCGAGTTAGAGAACAACGGCGGAAAACACACAGCAAGCCCGAGTAAAAGAGGGAGAGAGAGCGAGTAATAAGTGACCTAGGGAAAGGGAAAAACACGAATGAATACACAGCGACGAGGGCGAGGTGTGCAAGTATGCATATCGTGATAGTACACTTGACAAAAGGGGGTGTTTTTTATTTTTATTATTATTCAAGCAGACGAACCGAAGAGACTACAATCCCTTTCGTCGTGGCGCATCACGGAGGATCCCTCCTCGCGCTTCACCTAGCTCCCCAGTTTTTTCCTTATTTTCTTTAGTTTGTGTGTGTGTGTGTAAGTGTTTTTTTTTTTTTTTTTTCAACCCTCGGTGTCGCCCGTGGGCGGAAGCTGCAACTTACGATGCTTGATGCACCGCCGCTTCTCGATGTGTGACTTCAATGACCATGTATTTCATGAGCATCATTCCTTCGTATAAAATATACAGTATACGTGAATATATATTGTATTTGTGTGAATTCTTGTACGTACACAAATGACGGTATAGAATGCAGCTCGGATTGAAGGTACGAAATCGCAGCGATGAGCTTCCATGCGCGAACGAGAATTTCACAGTGTCTCGTGCATCGCCTCATAGCTGTGCTCTCCTGCTCTTTGTGCATGTGCAACTGTGATACGAAATGTATACGCCCAACGCACACATACACTCACACAGGCACACTCGTCGATAGAGCTTTTTCTCTGGCGTTAACGTTCAAGCTCTGTCTCACTCACTGCTGCCTTCTCTTTTTATTTTTCTTCCCCTCTCTCTCTCTCTCTCTCTCTCTCGCTTTTTGTCCGTCTCTTTCTCGACGTACGTGCATGCATACCGTTGGGTACAGTGTCAAAAGACTGAAGGTGAGAGTCGTGGAGATGAAGAGAGAGAGAGAGAGAGAGAGGGGGCACGTCAGTGACGTATACATACGAGGAGGGTTTGACGTTAAAAGTGACGGAGAGAAAGGCAAGAGAGAGGGAGAGAGAGAGAGAGAGAGAGAGAGAGGAGAGGCTCAGAGGGTGCAGTGGAGTTGGAGAGTGTCTAGACAGACGGGGTGGTTAGGCTGGCTGACTCTTTCCCTTGCCTTCTCTGGCTACCTGGTTGGCTGATGCTTGGATGATTACTGGATGGTGGCTCACACTGACGCGCCACATATTTATAATCATATACTCGTTCTAATAGGCTTGAAAATAAAATCATCGATATACTTAAAATGTCCCATTAAACGATTACAGAATCACCGAAAATTATCCCTTTTCCGACGTCCTTGTTTCATTGTTTTTCATGAATTCTCCTTCAATCTCAATTCCAAAAACAAACGAATGGACATTAACTTGGTGAACGATAAAACTGTAAGTCTCACGATAATATAGCGTGTGTTAACTTTCTTGGAAATTGGGTCGTTAGGACGAAAGAGAAAGGTTCTCTTGGGCAGGAAAAGTAACGTTTCCAGGGAATTCAGGATACTGGGGATAAGTGCGAAAAAATCGATGCCAAAATGGCCCAAGGAAGCCATGCCGGGGAATTTTAGCGTCGAAGTGAAATTAATGGCCAATTGATGGAGAAAAAGATGAATTCAGATTTATAAATATGTCCATTTTAGTTGGTGCTAAACGTTACGATAAAGTCGAATTTTCAACATTTTCTTCGTGTGCTCAAACTGCTTTTTTTTGTCCTCGACGTCAACCCAAAAAACTTGGCGAAGGAATTCTTGAGATAAGGGGTAATGAATCGCGCAATAAATGTTTTCAACAGTGATAAACAAAGTTATTTGAATTGATTTATACAATTTTCACAATCTTTTGGATAAGAGTCTATTGTTTTTTTTTTTTAATCTCGGATCAGCTGATACAAAAACTCAGCGAGTAAGTGCATTCAGCTTAGGAGGAAGGATTTTCCATGGACAGCATCCGAGACTTTGACGAAAAAGGGAAAACATTCTGGCATTTTCTGCATTCCTAGTGCTTGTTTATTTTTCCTGTTGTTTCGGCAACTCACTGAATCCCGATCCTCAAAGCTCGTCCCGTGTACCAGCGTGTCCTTCACGAAATATCGTCATTGACTAAAATCAAATGGAATTTTCGGTTCAATAATAAAAGTTTGAGTTATCGAATCGCATGCTCAATCGGAAATCTAGTTTGTGGTCAGAACAGCAGCGTTCAAGGAAGGTGAAACCACTTTTTTCTAAACCGCACACCGCTCGTTGCTACCGTGTGCGTTTCCTTTCCTCGAGGCTTAACCCTCTTCCAACATATTCGATTTCAAAGCTCCTCGTGTTCTCGACCGAATCATCGATATACACCAGCGTTATGTATAATCCATATTAATGATAATTCCATGTCTGAGAAGTGATGGTTTTACCGATATTTCCTCAGTCAGGGAGAATGATAACCCAAGTTATTTGGAAGAAGATTTTTTATGGACCGAAAGCAAAGGCTTATGGAAAAATGAAAAAAGTTTCATTGCGACGATTGTTTTTTATTGCTGGCAGGACTGGCAGTTTCTTCTTCAAGGATTGGGACCTAAAGTAAGATAAACAAGTTTTTTTAGGGCCAAAGTATAATGTTGATTAGACTAATTTGGTAGATGAATGCTTTTCAAACGGAAAGAATAAAGCTACGATTGAGTTTCGTACGCATTTGCAATTAATCATCTACGACGATTTGTACTACGTGGTTCGTTGACTTTGGCAAGCTTACACGAAAAGTTTTCGCCTCGAATATATATATATATATATATATATAGACAGCTGGGTGTATAACATTTGTGTACCAGACTCTGAGGAAATTCCTCTGGCTGTTGCTCGCGAGAAAATGCGAACTCGGAGGATTTCTGGATGAATAAACGGTTACGTTACAAATCAGGGATTACCCTCATCACGAGTGTTCTGTAAACTCTAACACAGCTCTACTAAAGCTTTACATTGACTCGTGAATATGCTCGAGTGTGTGAGGTATGCAAGAGTTACTTAGTTGCTCAAGGTATATATATAGAATAACTTGGTTAACGCGGAAGCAACGTCAGTAGACAGGATGACATACCTCCGAGTTTTCGTGTCCCATATAAAGGGCTATCAAAGCAAATCCGGCCAACGTACGTCCAATTAGGAATAAATCATTCTTTGAATCCTCCGAAATACCTTCCGAGTATGTCGAAAATCGCCCTTGGTAGATTCATTTTCTATGATATTGAAGTTTGCAATCGTTAGAAAACAACGATGAATTTGTTTTTCAATATTTATTTTGATAATTAATTTACTTTTTCGAATAATAATGAATCTTCGTTGCATTTCAACGACGCGAACTATCGTCTGGAGTGCGAGTTTGTTGATGAAACTCCAAACCAAAAATAGAAACTGAGAAATCATTAATTTCGTAATAGCCACGAAAGCTCTTTGCAGAGAGTGATTTTGTTATATCATTTCACAAGAGATCGGCTCCAATTAGTGGCGGATCGGAAGCTGAGTACGTTACGTCGTCGTTTCGTTGGAGACTCTCGAGGTGAATACGCCTCCGGAGAAAAGTATGTTTCTAAAGTGTATTGAAGGGAATTAGAGAGTTTCTCGATTGAGAAAACACAGGGAATAAAATATAACTCGTTAAAAGGACACGGATTACCAAGCTACTGGCTATTATTTACAACGATCAAGGGGATTACAGGTCGTTTGGCAAAAGGGTTTTCAAAGACGTGTGTTGTATACCACGATTGCGATGGCTCTGGTCTCATGGTAGATCTGCCACTAATTTTAAGGATCGACGGCGGACAGTATCGACTACAGCTTCAATAAGACCACTATACACCGATACGGGCATGTGCATACTTATCTGTGTACACTCGCTGTCATAGGTACGATCTATAGAGATACAGATATATGTGCCCAGGGGCTATGCTGAGCTCTCGAGGCAATTAGTCAGAATTAGAGGCGCCATTAGTCACTTTCACCACGCGAGAACGACGTGTATATCGAAAAGCCATACAGTAGGCGTCCCCTACTGCACGTCTATAAGGAAGGGTAAACATTTTGGTATAGAATCCTCGGATAATAGTTCGAAAGCTAGTCCGAACATTCTCTCGTGTTTCTCCCAGCCTTTGTCTTTGCCTGTACACATTTTCAAGTAGCTCAACTTTGTCTCTGTCTATGTGTTAGGAAACTTACGGTTTATTAATAAATTCTCAACGATTTTCAATCAATTTCTTACTCTCCAAAAACTTCTCGACAATATTTCATGCGGGCTTTCGAGGCTCTTTCCCTTGATTAATTAATGACAACGCATAAATAAGGAATTTTATGTTGAGAGAGATGGAAACGTTAACGAAAATGCAATATTTTTTCAAGAATCCCCATTTGCCTCGTCTCCTTTGTAGATATCCATAAGCGCTGCCATAGAAATCGGGTATTAAAAGGGAATATGCTGAGTAATTTTAATTAACCGATAGATTTCTTGGGAGAAGTGGAAGATTTTCATGAGCAGAGGGAAGAAAGAAAAGATGAAAAAGAATTGAGATAGCGGTATCAGTTGAACGGTCGGATTATCTTTCATAGTAAAAAAGGAGTATAACTAGTTGGCCGAGGGCGGTGCGGCTATTTTTTTCTCTCAAAGGTACTCTTAAAGTAGAAAATATATTCAACGACGAGGATAATTAATTGGTTGTTAAGTAGCGAAAATTGGCCAATTAGAGAGAGTAGCCCCGAAGCTTTTCCACGAGTTTTTTTAACGGCAATCAGGATTCCCATTCCCTCGATCCCCCTCGAGGACCAACCTCGCGACCACTAACCAGAGGAATCTCATTGCTGTGATGGATTCATCACTTCATTTCCCTTTTTTATCCTCTTTCTCACTGGCTTCCTATCTCCTTCTGTCATTGGTGATAAAAAGAGAGATAGACAGAGATTTATAACGTCTTCAAGTGTCAAAGCTATTGAGACGACGAATGTCCTCGGGACTGGCGGTGCTCATGCGGGTTGGGGATGGAAAAAAAATTTCCTATTAACCGATAGTACGTATTTTCTTTCCCGAGACTTTTGCAATAAACGAGAGTGAAGCGAGGATTCGATTTCTTCTACTTTTGTAGCCAATACGATCGATCGATCGAACAGCGAGGCTGCTTCATCATCATGTGCTTGCGGTGATCGGAATAACGAGGCAGTCCAATCATAATCTTGGTTCAATCGAATTTCATAGTGACACGAAAAATTTTCTTAATCATGCCTCTTCTGCATTCTCGTGAAAAATAGTATCCGACGAGACTGGCCATTTTCCGATCGTTGATAAGAGCTGTGGAGAGATGAGGGGAGAAAAGCTACGTGAACCGTTTTTATAGTGGCTCGAGGATGAAGACAGAAAATTTGTTCTCGCCTCCCCCCCCCCCCGCGTGGTCCCTGGGGGATAACGAGTTAATGATAGAGTGATAGAGCAACTGAGAACACGGAATCTTAAGTATATATCTATAGGTCGTTTATATCGTCACTAGTGGCCCGGATATACCAGCATGGGCATGGAAACCGGTGGAAAAGGAATGTGCCAAGGGAGGAAAAATCGTGTCGTTGAGATAGGGATGCTGAGATAGGTGGGGGGGTTACAAGCTGCCAAGGGACAACAAGATTATCGTTATATGTGTTTGAAAAAGCTCTGACTAAGAGCTATCACATACTTACTCCCCTATCTTCGTTTCTTTCTCTCTCAGGTTATCTTCAAGTCCCTAAAAAATCAATCGAAATTTCAACGATTTGGAAGTTTTCGAATGAACCGATTAGAAGTCCCATCCACCGATGATTAGTGGATCTTATAATTCTCTTAAGATATTTGTTATGGAATTTTCAGTAAAAAACAATAAACACGAATGAAATGTAATAAATTGGGCGTTGACAGAGACACGGTGCCGCAGAATATCGTTCGAGTCTTGATTATGGGACCAACTGTGTTTAATCGCACTCTTCGGTGCAGAATGACAATGTACCGTTTCGATGCAAACGAGGAGCGGGCACGTTGACCGTAGTTTACTAGTGAGAAAGATGCAGACGAGAGAGAGGGAAAGCTTCGCTGCAAAGTGGTTTGCTGGGAAAATAACGCAGCGAAAAAACCTACTACGCTGCTTGTATGACGCTCGTATTATAAAAAAAGAAGAAAAAAGAAATTGACAAAAACGGACCTTAAAAAAGTGAAAACCAATATCGCTCACCGAGTCCATCGAGGGAAATAACGTGGGAGGAGAAATACTGAGATGTATATATATATGTAGAGAAATAGCAGTCTAGTGGGATAGACTTTATTTCGTGATTTTTAAACGGGAGATTGATTGCATCGTGGATCTCGCTGTCCGTTGTGCCGATTCCGCTTTTCCATCTTGATGTCCCCCTGCCCGCTAAAAACTCACCTATATTTTTTTAGCCTGTCCAGACCAGAGGGAAAGATTCACCGGCGCTGTCGTCATCCTAATCGCACTCCAGAGTCACATCCTCTGGAATATAATCCAGAAAAATCGAGACTCTATCGGGTCAGTGGGTGACAATGAATATGAGCCCTTTTTTTTTTTTTTTGATATGCCGGACACTGCAGTCCAGGAGGTTCATAAATTTCTTCAACGTCAATTTCGAGTCGCTGAATATCGCGACAGAGAGGAGGCGAATATAACTTTTATCACACCCCGTCGAGTTTCGATTTATAATTTTTGTCCGACCTCATTCCCCTTTATAGCGACTCAGATTATTTATAAATATATAGGAAGCTCGTGGGTCGGGGAATACGAGGATCGACGATGCACTTGGTCTCGGATGGTGTGCACGTCGATCGCGTTGTTTCAGTCTATTACATTTTTCGCCTGATAAATTTTATTCTCCCTCCTGCGCTCTTGCACCGCACAATAATTGAATACTTTTTTATATCACAAGCTCAAGAGTCCTTTGAAAAGACTACAGAGCAGTGGATCATATCGCTCAAATGATTGGTGCGCCGCGAGGGGTTGGAAAATATTCGATACGGATGAAATAGCTGCCGAAAAAGTACAGGAGGCTAAAAAAAAAAAAAAAGTGAATGCGCTGGGCAGCCAGTATTTCATAATTATTTATAACCCCTCAGTATCTCGGCTTTATGACGGACAACGAAAGCGAATATCCACACCCCCTCATCGAAATTTGATGATATGAAATATCGCCGATGTGCAGTACAGAATAAAAAGAAAAGAGAAATAAAATCAGCGGGATATAAAATCGGGCAGCGAGCAAACGAGCTTAAAAAATGAAACAGTCGTTTGGCTGTACTTTCGTTAAGCGGGATTTCCATAGATTTTCGGTATTTTATTTGAAAAGTGTAGTTTTCCAAATGCGGCTATTTTTTACTCAACCAAAGTAGTTTTTTGTGATGAGATTTTTAAAACCAATAGCAAGCTATCCTACAAGGATTTCATGGGCGGCCATGGAATTGAATGAATCGTCGAGATTTTTTTGACCAGAATTATGGAATTCGTGCAAATATCTTAACATGACGGAAAATTGGAAAATTTTGAAGAAGCAGGAACGCCGCTGGGTGACGCTGAATGAAACGGTAATTTAAATTGTATTATCGGTCGGTAGGGCAGTGCATGTAGGAGCAGGCATGCATCGAAAGCATCACGTATCCATCGATGATAGATATCGTATCGTTGCTAACAAAATTATACTTGCGATAGCTGGACGAGGATGGGAAAAGGTTCTTCTCCATGGAGGATGCGACGACACATGGCATCGTGTTCTCCATCCCCCCTATCAATAAGTGGTTTATAATGGTCGCTTAAAAGGTCAAAGTGACCGGAACCGCTCGTCAAGATAGGGGAAAGGGTTACCAAGCGGAAAAGCGGCGGAGCAGAGATTGCTGACCGCTGGCCAGTATTGCTCCGTTCATGTGCCACGAACGGTACTCAATATAGTTGCTGCATCGAACCGGACAAAACTGATTAGCTAACCTGAATTAATGTTCCTGATTGGATTGTACAACAAAAGAATGCATCGGTCGCGTCACTATTTTTCGCATATTTCCGAATTTAATTCTATAATTATTTATTAATTTCCCTTTCACATTCACCGACTTTGCGAGTTTGCCAGTTATTTCGCGTTTATACATGGAAATATTTTAATTTGTCTTTGAATGAGGCCTGTCTTGTCTTTCAATGCGATAAGCACAGTGCTCAACGCTTTCATATACGGTTGGGGTGCCACGATATATTAATCATTTCTCCTGCGCAGAAGGTTCGTGCATGATCGAGTAACGGAGAGTCACTTTTATCGACTGACAACCAACCGACGAAAAGCTCTTAATGGATACTCAAACATGCGTCTCGTAGTCTACGGGAGAATGCTTATATTCTTGTCCTTTTCACTTTCCCTCTCGTCTCATCCCCATCTCAATGGGGACGCTCATCTCTCATATTGATGGGCCTCTGGAACTCTCGAACTTGATTTTCGTAAGTTCTCCGGTGGTTCCAACAGCTGCTACAGCTAAACGCCTGAGAGCTACCATTATTTTCAAGCCCATCTCATGCACGCATCTCTGACGGTCGTAAGTTGATGCGTGGTGAAGGCTTTTCCGACGAAGGATCGATGGATCTAATCTTCTGAGCTAATAATCTTAGTTCAATCAATACCCTCAATTATACGAACAATATCTTGCTCGTTTGGTCATAGTTTGCCTGTTCCTCCCAAGTACCATTCCAAATAATTGCATTTTACTTGGCAATTAGAAAACTTTGGACAATCGTTGCCTGACGAACGGCTCGGAAAAAGGGTTCAAGGTCATTGAGAAAATTCAAGGATCATATGTTGTAATAAAAATAGGTGGTTCAGCCTCGGTATCCACGAAATACCGTTCGTACGAGCTTGGAGAACTCGGGACTCCATAAATCCCAAGCGAAGTGCAATTAATCGAGCGCAAAAGCCAGGAACCCTAGAGTTATATACAAGCTAAGGGAAAGAGGAAGAGCCAAGTCCGAAATACCGGTATCTGGTTGACCCTCGGTCATTTGCCAGAGTGTTCGGTCCCTTGGTACTGTTCGCAGCATCCCAAGTTGCCGATATGTATGCGCGGCTCTCGAGCCGGCACACGCTGATATTCTCCCCGGTGGCCATAGTATGTGCCGAACACGGCTCTCTGGATCCGTTCTACACATCTACTTCTTTCCTCCAAAGGGCGATCCTACAGAGGGAGAGAGAGAGAGAGAGAGAGAGAGTCGGGGATTCAAAGTTTGCGCGGGACGGTTTGTTAGGTGGACCGCCCGATCCTCGCGAGCCAAACATAATAACAACCACCAATTAAAATACCTTATTACGGTGGAACAATACGGTTTCACCGTGAAAGGGTAAGCTTCGAGAGGGCCACATTGCGCTTAGCAAGGGAACGAGACAGAGAACAAAGTACAGGCACGAGGAAGAAGAAAAAAGACTTTGAGGATGCTTCGGTGTGTATGGTGTGAGAAAGAAAAGAACGATAGAAAGTAATGACATACTTGTATATTTATAAATAAGTGAGGCTTCGAGTGTGGAAACCACGATACTCGCCCAGGATCGAAACCTTACCAATTTATTTTTGTTTCCGACGGAATCGGATTATTCGCGAAAGTTGCTGCAAATGAATGGCATCGAGTTCAGGTTTATATTTTTTAACGATCTGATCGTTGGCTGCGCACTGAAATTTCGAATATTTCAGGTAACAATAGAGCATCATCCCGATGAGCATCTATCACTGTACATTTTCATCACTTTTGTTTCCTCAATTGTGTGGCATCATCGATGCAGGTTTTTCGTCAGTGGTACAACGGCAATTAATTCTTGTAATTAGGAGAATCCGGATATGCGGAAATCGTTCTCTTATTCATACTGGTTTACGATGATTTGATAACGGGGAGGCTGATCCGATGATGATGACGATAATTGCAATGGCCACGAGCTTTGTTCGTGTTGGAGCAAATTTTCGAAACATCAAGTACCTCGTCGCAACGAGAGTAGTTGGGAAACAAGGATCCAACGGTGTGGAGTCAATTTGATTATACGACAAATAGGAATAAGCACTTATCTCTATGCGCCAGTGAATACAAAGCCAATGAAACTCCAACTCCCGTAACGAGAGAGGTCCAAAGTCACCGGAAACATGCAATGTTCCATCATTCGTTCATCTAACCATACACGATCAAAGATTGTAAATTTTGTTTGATCAACTTAACGACAACAATCGTTATTTATAATTGGATCAAGTTCCGAGCTCGAAAATCGTTCTATAGTCGAGCTACAATGTATTTATATTTCTGATCGTTAAAAAAGTTCATATCCCCATTATTTTTGAGAAATATTTCTACCTCACTGATTCTAAAAAAACTGGATATTCGGCCAATTATTTCGCTCTAAACAATTTCCATTATTTACCAATAGAGTTTCGAGAGTAAACTCTGTCATTCAATGAATATCGCAAGTGTTCGTGTGAGACACATACATTGTAGTTCGAGCAGCACATGAGCGTTACCATGAGGCACTAAAATGCCTTTAGGACTCTGGATATTGTCTTTTCCTCCCTAAATCCTACGCTCTATAGCAGCACTGCAGAGGTACTTCCGGTTGAGGTTGAAACCTATTGAAAAAGCCAATTCGTTCCAAACCTGTAAAGCCATATCCCCCCCCGTAGATATTCGGTAACCTGGATCAGTCATCCGCGAGGAGAAAGTCCAAATCTCCGTGATCGAGACCTCCATCAAATATATTTAACGCCCTCCCTGGCTTGCCAAGCTCAGCTGCAATCTTGGAGTTTCACGGTCGAGTTTGATGCGTTGGAGCTTTCAGATTACCCAGGAGTTCGTACTTTCTCGCATGGCCCGTCACTATCGCGTCTTTATATGAGTCGAGCGTTATGTGTTAGAAGTGTTTGCATCCCTCGCCGTTATGTTCATCATGAATTCCAGGTTCAAAGCTGCGCGATCACGTATACAGAATGTTCCAAAACTCGCACTGATAAAACTTTCAACGCCAAGTACCCGGCGATCATGAAAATTTCAATCGTCGGCCATTTTTCTCATCGCGATGTATCGCTCGAGGACTCGTCAATGATTCAGTCAGGCCTCCATTCAAGCCGATCAACGAAACGTCTCGCTCGTGTCTGCCATACGTCTTAGAGCCGGAGACTTGGATCTCACTAATCCATTAATAGCTTGACAGAGATACATCGGAGAGAAAATTGGCTCGGGACTTTTATCGTCGGAATCCCAAGACGTTCGAGTCTCATTGATATCTTGAATAAATCATATGACGTTTAGGACACCCCATATCAGTACGAAGCAATTTTGTCGAGTACGTATATTCGCGAGAGATATAACGCTGCACAGAGGATACACTTCCATCATTCCTTCCTCTGTTTCTCATCCAGCAGTTAATATCATTCGCCATTAAACTCACGTTGATGGGGACATTCGAAATCTGTAGAATCCCTCGAATTTCAAACAACCTACATCTGATACTATTATTGCTCGCTATGACTGTATCTCCGAGCATCTGCTTGAGTACTTTCGTATGGATTATCACTGGAATGAGGAGAAAATTCGCCAATACGTCGTTTCCCTTAACGATCTCAGATTGCTTCGAGGGTTTGTTTTAAATGAATTCGCTACGAAATTATTGAAAAATTTGGATAATTCGTTCGGACATCGACTCATTCAAATTATCGAGGCTTTAATAAATAACGTGTCCCTGCGATTAGAGAGTCACGAATAAACAAGAAAAACAAACATTTGTAAGAGTAACAAACATTTTTCGAATTCAACTAAGCGGAAGAGAGTGAAAAATATAAAAGTTACGGAATTCCACACAAGCAATTAATTTAGTTGGTTATTTCATTGGATTCAGCAGGTTGTTCCTTCCTGGATAGCGTTTACGTTATCGGAGCGTAAAGAGGAATAGAGGAGGGAGGACGAAATGGCAGCAGAGAGGTATTTCTGGCCGATGTTTTAAATCAAATTTGTTCCACATCTATCTCGTAAGCTCTTTGTAATCCACTCGGTTTCTCGTTGTTTCCAAAAGGTATACCAGATCGATCCTCCATGTGTCCGACGAGGTCGAGGAGCGAATATATTGGGCCCCTTGAATACCATCTGCATTTTTATATTTACCCCACAATCCAATGAGCCCTTTGGCTCACTGGAGTTTCTTCCTGCGACTCATTTTGTTTTCTCTCTCGTTCGGATATATATTTTATGACCCACGTTATCAAAGCTGGGATTAACTCTGCCACTATGTTTTTCATCCCCATGTACAAGCACGTTCGTGCGTAAACGAATATGAAAATATTCGAATGTCCAAATAAAATTATCAAAGGTCCCACAATCTATTTTCTCTTGCATTAAATACGTTGACTCGAACGATTTTTTCGTTTTTTTTTCTGTTTCAGGTAAGTGAGCTCTCCCGTTTTGCTCCTCTCCCTCTCGTTATTTCTCCCTCTATCATCACGTTCTCACAGCATCTCAAAAATCATATATGGAGTAAGTAATTACTTTGTCTATTGAATTAATAAATTTAGCATTGCCGGACAAGAAAAACTACCGATTAAAATCTCTTTTCTACGAAAGACAAGAAAATTTTGGCATACAGCAGAGATTGTCTCTTTCACGTATAAAAATTTCGTGACCCTCGTAGTCTTGTATATTTTATAGCTGCACAGGATGCTTGGAAATAGTGGTGGGTACTTATTCGTTAAACGACGTGAACTATAAGCCATAACTTGTCGTGCTATCTACAACCAATTCGAAACAGACGAGCTACCTAAGGAAAAAAAAAAAGGAAAAGGACGCTCAAGGAGAGTGAAATCTGGGGGAGGAAGGTTTATCGTTCTATTGTTATCTCAGGTCTGGGAAGTAAAAAGTATTGGGGGAAGGGTTACGAATAATCGTATCGAAGCTAATTTTCGCCTGGGAGAGTGCAGCTTAACCGAGATCAAAGATAATATCGTTTCATTGACGCAGATAAAGTCGGAACGAATAGAGTATTCGTTTCATTGTGTGTTGTGTACTTTTATACATGTATATGTATATATTTGAGTGGAATTTGAGATAGGAAGCTGGGAGGATGGCCAAAGGGGATGCGAGCCGGGGTTGTCTCTGGCCGTGTTTTTCCATCCTCTCCTCGAGATACTTGGAAACTCTCTCATCGTGGGCCCTGTAAATATATACACCGTCTATGTGTTGTTGGGAGTTGGGAAAGAGGATCGCGTCGGAAGGAGAAGAAGAGGCCAAACCGGGCAATGCCCGCGCCCTCGCGACAAAAACAATATTTATCGGCGTTGCCTCTTTTCATTTCTTCCGCGCTACCGACGACCATAACCATTATGCACTCGTGTATTGTACACACCCACATTTTTAAGTGTCCGTGTATGTCGTTTTCGGTGAAGAGAAGGAGACTTCGATTCGGCGCATCGTCGCCGATACTCCGAACCGTCGTATTCAACATTCGGATACGAATTTCGACGACTTTTATTTAACCCCCCCAGTGCGGCACAGTTCGACACATGTCGCTCGTGCTGTGTCCGGGATCTTCACAGCAGCGGCCACTTTATCGTCAAGTAGTCGATTTGCAAGTCGAATTAATTATCAAATTGCTGATAATTACTCTGCGGGAAATTGTCCTCGCGGCTCGCTCTGGACCTTGGAAAACGCTGGATCCAATTTCCCAGCTGCGATAGTCCGTCTCCTTGTCTCCTCTGTGCTGATTTTTATTTGCCCTTCCATGCCATTTTTCTCACTGCTCGACGGTCGATCGAACGTTTCCAACATTCCGCACGTTACTCTTTTTACTACATTGAGATCTACGTATATATGAGCTCACACAGGGGCGCACGTGTAGACGTTTATAAATGTGCGGGGAGGAGGATTTTCGTGAGTGTAGTGCATCCGTCCTCGAACCTTTATATTTCTTCTTTCGACTCCAACGTGCTGCTTGATTGATTAACGATCAACGCTTGCATAAAACTACTCCCCGGTCCTTGAAGGACACCCTTCGTAGAACGAAAAGTAAAACTCGCTTTCGTATGTCCACCTATACACGTTTATCGTATGTGTGCGTTGCGTCACGCCAAGAGACATTTATTCGTTTCATCTTCTCGCTACGCCCAGTGTGGCCGACGGTTGCATTAGCAATAAAAATCTTTTTTCGATAGCCCCCCTCTAGTCCTCCTGTCTCCGCCTTCTTTAACCATTACGTATCCGGCTCGAAGAATGTTTCCGATCCCCCGATTTTTTTTCTTACCTCATATTCACTTTCCCTCTCTTTTCTCTCTCTTCTTCTTGCTTTCTTCCTCCACACACGATCAGTCCACACAATCGGTCGATGAACCATAAAAACTTGCACGTACCAATCCAGGCATTCAATTGGTGTGTCCTATCGATTTTTGTTTTCCTTATCTCATTCGTCGCTTGATCTATTAGATTTCTTGCCCTTTTTCCTTTGATGCAGAATTGTAATCGTCGCGCGATTCCCCGTCCTGATATCTTTGACGTTATCGATGCGTCGACTCGAATGTTTGTCGCTCGGACGAATTCGATAGATACAGTTTTTCCGGGATCTCAAGGATTTGGGAAAATATATTGTCATTTTTATTCACAACGAAATATTTTTCTTGCGGTCATCCATTTCGACTCAGCACACTCGAAAGTTTGACCGACACTCTTCATATCGCGAGTACGTTTTTAGTGCCGACATTTAATCAATTAATCTGCAATTCGTTAAATCTCCCTTTCGTTTCTTTTGCCTCTTTCTCCCATTAGTACGTGATTCTTGTACCGGATATATTCGAGTCGTGGTTGCTTTGTTACATTGTGAAGAGTGTCAACGATCCCACGGATCGATAATTAATTGATTCATTAATTCGTTTTCTCGTTATGTGACAGAGATGCGGCTGCCAAGCTGTACAGCTATTAAGTTCCTCCAACCCTTGCCTATTTTTTCTTCCCAACATGCTTTGTTCTTTTTATATTTTCAACCGGTTCGCATGGGCCATGAACAAACGAGAGCGCGAAAACCGGATCTTTCTCCCATACAATTCTTCGCATAAACTCGTATAAAGCTCTCCGCGTCAATGAATATTGTACACTCGTTTGTTAGCCGTCGAGAGAAGAAAAAAAAAATAATTTATTCCTCGAATCCCTTATTAGCTTGTTGAGCCTTGAAAAAATTAAATTAAAACACTCCCGGGAAAATATAATCAATGCGCATACAGCATCGATACAGAAAAATTAAAAAAGCCGGGCCTGCCTCCATCATTTCCGTAATAAATATTTAATTAAATCCTCGAGAATTATAAAATGTATCGCAGGCTTTTCGTGGCTTGCACCTCACATTTCTACCGACTCAACGTTGATTTCATGAGGCATTGTCAAAAAAGACTTTATAAACCGTACCAATGAAGCGACGTGCAATTATTTCGCCATAAATCTTCAATAATTGGTTCCTCATTGGCGCGGTGACATCGAATTCCATTTATGAGATGGCAATAAAAAAGTAATAAGGTACTTGCTCATTTTATAGACGAAAAAACAAAGGATATAAATTTGACGCTACGCCAATGATAGCGGGAAAAAAGTTCGAGGGAGCAAAAGTGCAAATATTTCGTTGCAGTTATATATCTTTTTCTGATTTTTCTTCGTGTTTTTTTTTTATTTTTCGTTTCGCTGTCGAATTCGCCATCGAAGCCATTTATTCATCACGCGATCTTACCATGGAATCCCGTTTCGGACACGTTTGGTTTGTATACCGCGCGTCTGGTGGCCGGGCCGCTATGCCGATCGTTTAATTGGTCGTAATTAAAACGAGAGCGAGGGAGAAAGAGATCGAAATAATTAATACTGGCTTATATCCATATAATAAAGTTGTATATATACGCGAACAACATTCGGAGGGTAAATTGAGACCCACGTGTATTGAGAGGTTGATCGATCGTTGGGCTGGAAGTCTGAATAATTTTTTCAAAAATGGGAATTCTCAAAAGGAGAGATTCTGATTTTTCCAAAAAAATGTTATCAACAAACAATAGCCGTTGGAGTTTGCTCCGGTTTTGTAAAAACGTAAGTCAATGGGATTGCAAAAACGTTGAAAAGGTTTTTTCTGTTTTCAAAGGTATTCGATTTTCGTTCGAAACGATCGTAAAAAATAATTAACATGGCGTTGTCGGTGGTGAGACGAGAAAGGTTGCGTGGACTGACCTTACCGAGTCGGTAGGTAAAACAAAAAAGGGAGAGAGTGAGAGAAAGGGGCATGGAAAAAGGAGGAAAGCAGCCTAAACACGGCCCTCGTTAAGGCTGCAGTGTAGCCTTGTAACGCAGCAGGAACAGCCTGGTTCGCGAAGCGCATTGTTTCTGAATAGCAACAACGAATTTAATTTTTTTTTCTTTTCATTCCCCACATGCGGTTTTTCTATTCTGCGTATAGCGCACAGATTCACGAGCATATCCGGGAAACATGAATCAAGAATAAAAACAGGAATGATTACATTCCGAACTAGCCACGACTGAACAAAAGCTTCCATACATCCGTGATTCGTACATATTGATTACACGCTTGGTAGCAAGCCATATAAATTCAAAAAAATTCTCGTTACTCAATACCGTTATCTTTCGTTTAGTGTATAAATACGAAGTTTTCAAAAAATGTAATTTCGTACAGGGTAAAATATCTCCAAATAAAACCCGAACGATATAAAATGAAGTCGACAAAACGGGATTGAACAAAAAAAAAAATCAGTACGTAGTATGGAATACTGGAAGGTAAATTTTTTCGGCGGAATGGCTGAGCATTGTTTTTTTTTTTTTGCAACGTGAAAAAAAATTCAACTTTTCTCGTTCATCCGAGTTTTATCCGGGAAAATATGAAATTCTAAATGAAAAACTCGCGTTCATTTCATGAATAACAATTGCATGCCCTAAGAAAAGGCCACTAGCTACGATGATAAAATATCAGTGACTTTTTTATTTTGAACATTGAATTTATTGCTGTATAGCTCCGTCTTATTCCTTTTCGTTTTTAATTAAAAATCGTTTTGCTGGGCGCTTTCTCGTTAGCGAGTACGATACGATAATGACTAGGAGTTACGTGTACTTTTATGTAGAGGGTGGCAAAACTATCGGGCAGAGGTTTTCCCAAGACTACGAAGCAGCTTATTACATACTCAGCCATGTATTACATAAATATATGGATATAGATGTATGTGGCAGGGCATTATCTAGATAATGTAAGAACGACAGTGTACACTCATCATCGATTATTCAAGAGACATATTCGTATGTGTGAAAGTACACATAGCAATATATATATATATATATATATATATATATATGGATACACATGGAGGAGCAAGGAAAGAGAGACGTTCCTGGCTACACCTGCATCTCGTGTCCGTGTTAATAGCAGCAATTACTAAACCACAACCCATTAGCATACCATGTGTATTCGCATAACGGGCTGCTTTTCTACGTCATACTCGTTCATCCACTTTCCCGGCAAGCTCATTAATTTAAAAATGTTCTCTCAATTATTAACTTATTCGATAAAGTCTGAATAAAGTTCGGAAACTCAAACACCATTTCAATGTATACGGACAATTGATTTTCATTGAAAAGTTGCGAAAGATTGTTGATCGATCGCGAGAGTGGACGAACGTCGCGTTGCTCCGCGGTGTCTTTATGCAATTTAGGTCAATTGATTATAATTGAAAATTCCAACTATCCTATTGAATTTCATGAGAGTCAAAGTTAAAAGATATTATGATGAAATGAAAAATTGATTTATAAATAAGAAAAACAAGATAATTATTGAAATTAACTCGCTTTGATTTGACATTTGTTAATAGTCGTTCGGCGATCTGTTCGCGAGGGTACCCGTTGGAATATCATGCAAATGTACGTGCATTTCGAGAGTAATGGAGGCAAGTGGGGCGAGGAATCAGAGCTTGGGGGCGGGGAGGGGGGGCGAGATCGTCGGACGGAAAACTCCGTTGCATTGGCTTCGTTCGTTTTGCCGCTGGTGATGGTAGCGATGATGGTGGCGGTGGTGGTGGTGGTGGTGGTGGTGGTGACGCCGGGGGCTTTTGCGGGCAAAAGTAATGAAATATGATGAACGTCATGAGCAGGAGGCTCGGTTTGGGTCTTTGTTGGCCACACCGGAGTCCGGTAGCCTTTCCAATCAACATATGATACCTCCACCCTTAAAACTAGCCCCTCGACGAGACCACCCCGTAACAGACTAAATATTATACCGATTGGTTGGCAGACATGACTGCGCACGACATAACCGAGTCTAAATAACGCAATTTAGGAATTCCTTTCCAACACATTATGGAAAATACACAGAGCTTTACCGACCCATTTATAACACAGGTGAAACCTTTTTTCCTGGAAATGTTCAACTTTGATGCGAATTATTAGATTGCTATGGAAATTACAGGAACCGCATTAATTATCAAACATATTCAATCACTGTTGGCGCGCATCCTGAAAATTTTTTACCCCGCAGTAAAAAAAAAAAACTTAGAAGATGTTAAAATTTGATATTTTTTCAATATTCATCAAGTCCCGATATATTTCGCGTCTCGCAAGTCACTAAGTTTAAAGGAGAATTTGTACACATACTTATACACGAAACATAGACACATACAGGCACACAATTACACGAGGATAAATCTCCGACGAGTTTTTCTCGTGAAACAGAGAGTCTCGGTCGGCACTTGCTCGTAAATAGTACACGTATACAGGCATCGAGACCCTTGACGTAAATTGGACCTCGTTAAAGGTATAACGGCCGTGAATACAGGGCATTTCGTTTGGGCGTGTGGCCAACGACGACGTAACCAATCTGTAACGCGGCGTGAAACAATCAAAAAAAGCGAAAGACTCGAAAAATAAAAAAAACATTCAATGCAAAACATAAAAAGATACTTCTTGAGAGAACAAGCGAGATCGAGAAAAATATATAAGAAGAATACGCAAGAATGGCGTTACAAGAAGCTGCAGGAAGACTTAATGAAAAAAAATAAAATAAAATAAAAAGTGGTCGGTACCGATTGAAATCCATCAAGGTGAAAATATACATATATTAATATGCATGCATCGAATTGTTTATTTTTTCATATGCACATAAATAATTTCTCTCCACAGAAGTATTCATAAGCGTGGCTAAGAGGCTTTTACAATAAATTCTTTCTCAGACACATTCTGCACACATTATCAACTCGGCGTGTAACGAGTAAAAAGCCTCTTTCACTCCTCGTACAAGCGACTCCTCTATTCTCGTGCAACAGACGGAAAAACGAACAAGTGGGAAAAGAAAAATAAAACGTCAGTGTAAATGGCGAGTAACTAAATATTGGCCCAGTTGCTAGTTAGTCCAGCATCTGTAACTATGCACACGTAATATATATATTTATTACATATACATATACGCCCTGGTTGTACGCAGTTGGTGAGATGGAACACGAGGGTTTATTCAGTGCATACATATACACGGGCGAATAATTAGTTCTATACGAGAAAGTTACCCGTAAGCTCCGAGTTTTAGGTTATTGAATTTTTTACTGTCTACCAAGAGGCAACCTATGTAGAAAGACTGAGAGCTAAAGAGAAAGAAGCGAAAATGAAAATCAGTAGAGCAGCACCAACTGAGAATAGCATTTTCCATACCAATTGTCCTCATAAAATAAAGTTTAATTCGAAAGTCCGAACCAAATCAAATTTTGGCGCTCGTCTTATTGACCTGACGTATGGGTTGCAGCTTACATTTTTATTTTATTTTTTTTCAAATAATCAAAACTCACATTTTTTGCGGTTGTTTCATTCCAAAGGAATGAAGATTCATTTACGCGGTGGATTCATCCGAATCTAGGAAAAAGAGTGGGAGAAAGAAGACTGTGATTATGGGTCTCTCGCAGATCACATTTTTGGCGCGAGTGCAATCCTCCTCCGATAAGGGTGGTGGTTTTCGAGAGAGGGAGAGAAGCGAGCGTGTGCGGTGCACGTGACGAGGACGCGGGAGGGTTGTGGTGGTCGTTCTGGTCGTAGGACAAACGCAGTAGAGTTGGCTATATGAAGGCAGATAGAAAGAGAAACGTTGAAGCGAGAGCCCTGGGAAAGACATATAGGGTATAAGAAAAGTAAAAAGGGAGAGGGAAAACGGGAGATACTGAGAGGAATAGAAATATAAGAGAGAAAGGGAAAGAGTCCCGGTGGTGGCTTGTTCGTTGGCAGAAGGAGGTTGGCAGGTACGTTATACGTATAAACGGAAGTAACGTACGAGGTTGGATCGTGGCCAGGCACTATTTTACACCAAAAAAGAGAGAGAGAGAGAGAGAGAGATGGTCGTAGGAAGAAAAACTGAGAGCGAAAGAGTTGAAAGGTTGTGCGCAACGTGTGGCCCACTGGGCTTTCACGTTCTACCCTTCTGCAACGGGAACGTTCCGTGTGTGCTTACGGGGGTGCACTGTGCCGCTCATCCGGTGGTAACCCATCCCCCTCTATTATGTACGAGTACATATATACATATAGATAATGTCTGACCAATGGACCACCGGATAACCCCATGCTAACTCGGTCACGCGCGTTGGAAATATGTTTATGACGTTTCCCTTTGCCTTTAACCTCGTGTCTCTTCTACTCGTTCTCTCGCGGTCGCTTCGGTACGCACTGATTTCTTCATCTATTAATCATTGCGTTTGAATTTAAGCGAATCTTGGTCATGCTCTAATAATTCACGAAATTAAATCATCCGCCTCTTTGACGAGTTGTTTGATTCTCCACTCGAAAATTATATTATTTTCCCGTAATTTCATTTTCACTGATTTTATTTATTTTTTCTTCCATTACGATATACATTCGCGTACGTACGAGTCATTTTTGTATAAAACACATTATATGGTTTGTTGTTCCGTGTCGTTTTTATAGAAACGCTTTCACACAGGGTGCCTTTATAGCCTCGCGCGATCTATTATACCTCGTATAGGTAGTTTTATCGGTGTTGGACACTTCACCGGCTGGTCCGCTCATGCCTAGAGTTATTATCGTCATAAATAGGAGACGCAAGGCACAGAATGGCCGAGTTTGAGCGTCGAGTCTCGTAGTAGTATCCATCTTGGAAGAGCCAGCGGATAAAAAGAGTGTCTCCTCGAAGCGAGCCTATCTCTCCACTCGCGGCTCGAGTATCGTCTTGCTTTTATTTATTTTCTCTGTTTCTTGAGCTTATTTATTTTTAGAGCAATCGCAAAAAATCCTCCTCGGTACGCGAGCCAATCCTTTCTCATGAATAAAAAATAGATCGAGGGAGAATGATAGTCGATAGCAATCTGTGCAGCCCAAATCCAAACTTCCCTCTACGACTGGGAAACATTTTTCATTCACAGACATTAAGAAAATTCATTTTCAAAGAAAAATATTCCCCCGATTGAACGGAGAATAAGGTTTTTCTCTGTGTCTGCGTGTTTTTGTCGATTCGATCGGTAAAATGAAATGAATGTGTGCAGCTTTACAAATAAATGTTTCATGGAGATCTGGAGATGAGTGACGAGCCAAATCTATCCTTGCAGTCGGTCTGTATCGTCCTCGAATAATCAGAGCTCTAGTGATATAGCAGAGAAATAAGCAAAAGCTCGTAATTATCATCTGGGGTTCTCGAGCATATGGGATTCAAAGCGTAACAGATAAAATTTCAATATGGCGAACGTCGTGAAGCGTGGCCCTGCTCAGATGAGGAAACCGGCTATGCAGTTCATCTCGCTTCCGCCACAGGTACACGCGCAGCTTCCTTTTCTCCCTCAGGCTCCTGCTCTGCTTTATACACATATACAAACAGCCGCACACGCATGAACATGGATGATATGTATATCTATGAAAGCTTTCCTTACAGCGTGGCTGCTGTGAGCTTAGCCTCGTTCCTTCCTCTTCCACTTCCATTTCCGCTTATACCGCTTCTCCATCGCGTTTTATCTCGCAGCCTCTCTCCATGTGCCCCTTACCTCTCAGTCTCTCATTTCGTTCTTTGCGAGCAGCTGACTACCGCGGAAATGAAAATAGGAGCACCTCGAACGCATCGAGTGTGCAAGAGGTTCCTCCCCGTCTTCTCGTCGTCGTGGACCAAACTTGGCTCCTTTTATCATCTCTCTCGCTCTCTGTATCTCGAGCTTGCTCTTTCTCGTCTTCTTTCTGACATCATCCCTTGCTGCGCGTCTTGCAACCTTCACATATACATGTATGCATGGCAATATTATCCTCTCTCCTTTTCCAACGAGAATGTGGCTCCTCTCGCCTCATTGCGGATGCAGCAATGCGAGGTCGCTTATAACCACCTTAAGCTTCACGTGAAATATTAAAGCACACCGTCATACCGCACCCAGCTATATAAAATATATATAAATATATATATCGACATTACGTGGTACATATAAATACTGGCTAACGTTTTCTCCTCAACTCGAGTTTCATCCAAGAGGCTTCCCACTCAACTCGTCGACCTTCTTCTAAGCAGTTTTCCTCGTGAGCTTTATATCAGACAAGTCGGCGAAGATCAGAAGACTTGACCTCCTCTACATCCTCCGACTTACCCAATTCGCCTATCCTCATTTTTATTGCACCTCTTCAGCTAATTTTCCCATTCCTCGTTCGTGGCATTCGGAAGTATGGAAATTTATGCTGAGAAAATGAAATTTTTTTATTTCATTTGGAACAACTTATTTCCGTTGTGATCGTTGCTATCATTTCATTCGCCTAAAGTTAAGATCATCATTATTATTGACGAGCATTTTCATTTTTTCAAGAATGTCGAGAATAATTTTTCAATTTCCCATCTCGACGTCCGTAAGGGATCAAATTCAGGATTTTTCTTTCGTCGTTTCTTCAACACTCCACTCTCGTACTCACTCATCTCTTTGTATTCCTGGGAGTTTTGACACCTGCTAGTAATACCTCGGAACGTGAAAGAGGGAAAAAAATTGTATAATAAGTCTGCAAAACTGGCGTGAACTCGACGGGGGATATCGATAAGTACGTCTACGTCTGCGTATGTATATTTATGAATACATGTATACGCACAAAAGCTTCCACCCTCTATGTTCACCTCCGAGTAATGCGATCGATATATTATATCGGTGAGTCCCTCGCCTACTCGCCCTCTCACTCTTTGCTTTTCTTTCTTTCTCAGCAGTACTTTTCTCTCACTTTTAGAGATAAGGTGAACCATGGAGGAGAAGTGTAGAAGAACGACTCAAGGTGGAAAGAGCTTGACGATGATAAATAACGCTCATTTTAACTTTGTACCGGTTGGTAAGAGGATATACAAATGAAGGTCTCTCACGCGATCATGATAATGATTACACAGCACAACCGCGAAATTCACCGAGCTTTGAAACTGAAAAAACATCCCCTATTCCTGTAAAAAAATGTATCCGTTTCCCCTAATTCGTCTGGTTCGTCGAACTTGAGTTTTTTTTTTTTTTTGTTTTTCTCGTAAATTAAGGTGAAATATCTGCTCCACAGTAGTCACTGGGGGCTCACATTTTCTGAAAAATTGTATGACGAGATCAATTTCTTAAAGTGGACTGACTTTTAACTTTTTTTTCTTCATTTTTTCATATTCGAATACTCGGAATTTTGTTACTCTGTTTGGAAAATTCAACCCAACGTCCGGTTTGGAATAATATGTTTTTGTGGTACTTTTATTATACGATTTTGCCAGCCATTTTATAGGCGAAATTGGTTATTTAATCGCGATTCTCTTACTAAATCGTAAGTATCACTTTTCAGAGCGTAGGGAAATTGGATTTTGTAGCCTCGATCGTAATTTTGTGGTTTATGAGCTTGGTGTATTTCTCGCCCGACTTTTACAATCTTTCGGAGAGATTGCTACTTTTCCGTCCCTTTTTTACAGCCGCTAGTCTCGAGAGGGTAATTCCTCCGGATTTTCCAGATGCACTTCGGACAATTCGATCTCGTGCTATGTGAAGGAGGAAAAAAAAACGTCCGAGATAAACGCACTTTGAGCCGGCGACAATGGGAGCAAATAACTCTGAAAGACTTATAATTGGTCCGATCATTTCTGTTTTCAATTCAATAGATAATCGAAGCGAATACTCCATTAAATGACTTTTTCCTCATAATCGAATTCATCAATCTAATGGTCGCTAATTAAGCGGTTTCTGGAGAATTTTCAAGTAATGAATTCAATGGAATCAAAGGATTTTCATACTTTTCGTGCAAAAATTGTGAAACGTTATCGCGTGAGCGAGGAAAAAGCAATTAAAAACATATAAAAAGTGAGATGAATTGAATAAATGATTATTTAAATGGTAGACGATGGTAAATGAGACCGAAAAAGATTAGGACGCGACGCTCGACCAAGGCTCTTAGTCTCTTCGTATTTCCTTTCCCTGGAGAGCAGCGAAGAGTCGAGAGCGTCGCGAAGGGACGATTATACAAACTGGAGCGTTTATATACGATTAGCTATCGTGCCCTGCTCGTAGAAGGGTCGTTCTCACTTCATCAAAGAGAAAGCTCGCTTTATTTTATCTTTTGCCCTTCCTATCTGCCCCCCCCCCCTCCCCCTTTTTGTAAATTCTTGCAAAAGAAGCAACGCAAGCACGTGGCACATTCCCGGGAGGTATATTACAGAAATGTCTTGTGGGTCGGCCTTCTCTGGCAATCTGGGCGCGTCCCGATGAGGCAACGACACCAACTCAGGGGAAACCCGATGAGAAAAAATTCTCTCCAAGACACCGTCTTAGAGCGATATCAAAAGGAATCCGTTTAATATTAAATCCGTTGATAAGAATCTTTTGCGCGTCGCTATAGGAGAAATACACTGGCGCATGCGATGCCATACCGCTGCTCCTTCTCCTCGATCTTCCCATCTTTTGCGTCTTATCAAAGTTCAAAGGCTCTCGACGAGCCCTTGGCAGTTTTGTTTTCTTGTCTCCGTGCTCATCCGATGTTTCTTGTCCCTATTAAAATGGCACGCCGATCTTTCTTTCTTTTCCCTCTACTCCGACTCTCACAGACTCTCCCGCTCGCCGCTCTTTTTCCACTAATTACTACGTGACGCGACGTCCCTCTAAAGTCCGCTCGTTTCTTAAGCCATAATAATATTCACGTTAATATCCCGGGAGTTAACTTCCGGCAAAGTCGCTCGTCTTTCAAAGCCAAATAAAAACGCCTCCTTTGCTACGAAGTAGTAAACATTTCTAATATGAATAGTCGCGTTAATGAAAATCCTCTTGAACCGGAACCCCCTCCTTTCTCATTCTTTTTCGAAAAACGCTCTCGTTATACTCAAAGTTATGTGACTCTCGCAATGAGAAGAACTGAAAATGCAATGAGCTTTGAATAAATTTACAGATCCGAATAATGCATTTACTTCGAATCTGCTGCGAGCCTTGACGGCCGCCGAACCGATTTTGTGAAATCCGTGGAAAGCAACGGGCGTCGATTTCCAGCGGAAATTTCATGCCATGAATATTGAATCAACGAAATCATGGGGAATTTATGAAAAATAAATAAATAAACCCGTCAGGCATTCGCCATAATGAACAAAAAGACTGCAATTTTGTTGCTGCAGTCGCGCCGGTAATTTTGCATCTTATTCTTAATATTTTGTCCGTACTCTGGCTCTGCATTCGAGTCGAATTATTTCACTGGCTCGTGAAACTCTGAAGACGATTCGAACGATGATTCGACGAGTCGTGATATAGATTCAATTTGGAGTAAATAAATGGGTAAACGAGTTTCGTCTCGTAGTAGACGATTCGCCAAAAACTTGAACATGCATATACATATATATATATTTTTCGCGACGATTGTTATTTCAATCCTTCTTCCTCTTTCCAGCCGGTCTCTTTATCTTTCTTGTTGGCTTGTCGTCATCTCGTTTCCGCCAATTTTATGCTACATCACCCTTTGGAATTTCATCCCGCGCGTCTTGGCGAATCTCGCGCGCCGGAGAGCGACAGTAATTTTAGTCCCCGATTAACGTCGATCGATCGTGATACAGTATAGATGAAAACTGTGGAGTACGAAGCAACGTAGAGCCTTCGATATTGCTACGGAAATTGTTCGCTCCGCGATCTACAGGCCGGATAGTAAACGGTAAAATGGGAGAAAGAGACCGAAATACATTCCGCGACGACATTCTCGTTGATTAAATAAAACGTGTCTGATATTCTTGATTTAATTTAAAGTGGTATATGGCCAACTCCAGGCAACCGTGACGAGAAATGGAAGAGCCGAGTACCAGATTCGACCCTAGATTTGGCGATAAAACATCCCTCGCCACTTTTTTTCCTCTCTCGTTTTCAAGCCGCGAGAGATTTCCGTCAACCAATGGATTTTGAATGCTTTCCTTCGCAGCTTTCGTGATCGGAATTTGAGCAGCGAAAATAACGAAAGCGACGGAACAAATGGGAATGCGAGAAAATAATCCAATTGAAAACTCTACATGTCTCCTCATTTTTTACTGAGAAAATAGTGCATTGCTAATACTCTTCGTCAGGATAGGTCAGAAATAAAAAAAAAAAAAAAAAAAAAAAAAAAAAAAAAAAAACGTCCGTCGTACCGGCAATCCCATTCCGTATCTCTTCAGTTTTCTGTGTGTGCGTGGAACCTTGAAAAAAAAACATGAGAAAAACTTCTGATGTCTAGGAAAATCGAGGCTCCGTTTTGTTTCGCTAGATTGATGATCGAGGAATCGCAAGGCGAGATCCAGCATTTTTCTCTTTTTTCCATTTTTTTCACCACATCCGTCGAAGCCAACTAGACGCAGCTATTATAGGTTTTTACTTGCTCTCCTCCATTGTCTAGGGTGCAGATAACTGCCGCAAAAAGACATTTATCCGCGACTTCATCCCGCTCCTTTTTTACACGTTGGGAAAATATCGAGTCTCACAAGAAATTCCGACGAGAGACACTGAATTTATCTATAACGTTCATTTCCGTCTGATTTCCTTTTTCAACCAGTTTTTAGCTGCTTCATACATATTCTCGTGAAAATACATTGTTCGATAGACAATAGAAAAGATTGCGGATGGTCGCGTCGTTATTATAATATTTTATTTCCCACAACCGAGTAAACCGTATTTTTGTTGTTGATCCTGGTGCGTGGTCTTCAGGACACGGAGTCCATTATGAAGGGAAAAAAGAAAAAAGTGTTGGTGTGATGAGAGGAAATGGAAGAGGAAACAAGGGCCAAAGTGTTGAACAGAATCATCCGATTAGTGTTGACGCGAATTTGGAGTAGCAATGCGTGTTCGCGGGAAAATGGCGAGCTAAAGGAGCAGCTAAAGGCCGAAAATTTGCAAAATAGACAGAAACTAGGTTTTCGTGAGGGAGTTGAAAATGGAACGCGAGAGGCCAAACGTTGTTTTCTCTAATTTGACGAAACTCCAGAGCCCATACTCGTCCATGTATGTCCAGAATATTCATTCCTCTCGGTTTTTCATCTTCTCTCTCTCTCTCTCTCTCTCTCTCTCTCTCTCTGTTTCTCACACATTCCAAAATGGGACGGGCGAACTGTTGCCCAAATTCCGAGAGTTGTGGTTAACTCCCAAGTCCTATAAACAGTATAGTGATGTGCGAAAGCCAGTTAATCCGAGAGAGTGCCAGACTCAATTTGCCCTCTTAACTCGCGATGATGCAACTGCCAACGAATTTATCCGGCAGAATTTTATTTGATTGTCAGAAACTTTCTGTATCTAGCACACTACTTTTCCTCCAGTCTACTCTATATAGTTTGCCACGAAAAAGGAAAAGAATTATATCCCTGTTCTACGGAACGGTTTCAGTTATTTAGATAATTCTTAATTCTTTAATTATTGGATGCAATTAGAAAATCATAAACGTCAAATTATTCGATATGTCTACGTCCGAATTATTTCCATCATTCGTACCATGATCCCGGCTGCAATTATATAAATTTAATTCAGCTCAAAATTCCAAGCATCTTGGCCCGAATGCGATCTCGACGCAGTCGTAAGAATGAATAGGCCACCGAAACTAGAACGATGCTGCACATTTGGAGGAAATTTTCTGTCTATAAAACTCGGTGAACTTTCCGAAATTTTGCGGATATAAGCGTGCGGAAGCTTTTACCTCATATACAACAGTTTTATCCGCCATCTATAAATATAGACGCGTATACATATGTGTATATAGTATGCCAAGTACCGGGGTATGCTGTTCTTATATACCATACGTTTTCAGGGAGCAAGGGAGGGCTCCAAGCAACGACGATGAGTTAGCAACTCTTCTTTCATACGAGGTAAACTTTTTGAGCCCCGTTCTTCTTGTTGAGAGCGATATCTACTACGAGATATCCAGTTACCTTAAACGAGATTTGTCCCAAGTAGAAAATCTGTACCAAATTTTTTTCTCCTTCTAGATCGTGCTATTAAGGGTAGGAAAGTTGGTTCGCATGGATTCGATATGATGTTCAATCTGATCTCCCTTTTGTACTTGCTCCTCCCAACACCTCGCATTCTTTCAACGCTATCAGTGGCATAACGATATATAGGGAGAAAGTCGATCGAAGGTTCTTGCTTGACGAGCAATCACGTGATACGTATTTTTTAAATAGCTTTCTATACAAACGAAACAAGTTTTTTTTTGTTTTTTAATTAGTCGGCGATATTGATTGGCTGTCAGTTTGGCATTCGCGGTGATTCATGGTTTTCATTAATCCATTAAAAAAGGAGACTCGTTTATCGGAGTAATTCGAAAACTCGTACTCGTGTCGTCGGAAAGGCTGCTCGTAATAATTTCAGTAATATCCAACGGGGCTGTACGTGAATAATGTCTCGGGGTGGTGTAACCTTGCCATGTACGCTTTTAATCATAGAGTAATCTTGTAGGGAATCTGGAAACATTTTGGGGCTTGATTCAGAGGTAAGCCACGAATTCGGCGATCACTTCTAGTATTTCAAAATGTCCAATGTGCAAGTTGAATCCGTTCTGATCACTCTGTTTCTGGCTCTCTTGCTCTGTTCCCTCGGAGGGTACTTTGAATCCGTCGACTCTCGTCTTGTTATACACGGTTCGTAATATATAATGGATTTTTGGTCGGAAACGGCGTGGCGACCGTACATCATGGGGGGGGGGGGGGGGGCTCTACTTCCGTCCCGCCCATAACTCCGCCAGCGCATACAGGCCGATCCAACGGCGCCGAGCTCTGATTTATCTCACCGTCGGGGCTACCCGGTATTTCCCCAGGCTCCATTACCTTCCCGGTGAACTCATGATCCTACGTTTCACCCGTGCGGTTTCCTCTCTTTCTCTCTCTCTCTCTCCCTCCCTCCTCCCCTATCCGACAATCGTCACATTATCCCGAGATGCGTTCATCTTTTCGCTATAAACCACCGTGTCATCCGAAATTTCGGCCCACCCACTATTTCATGGAAAACTTCATTAGAGGAGGCCCGCGCTACGATTGCATCTCCGACTTCATTTGCTGCTTCAAGCGTGGAATCCACTATCATCTTGGATAATACAAACCGGAGCAATTCGTCCCAATGTTTGTAAACCCGTAACGCGCATGAAAAGCGTGGGAGCATTATTTCAAGTTGAGAAAGATCTGCATTCCGAAAATCGAATAACAGCCGCGATTTTTTGAACGAAAGACTGAAAAGTATGAAAAATAAGGTGTGATCATTTACGCGAAGGAAATTACTGGAAATTCTATTTTTTATGATGATAAAGGCAAATAAAGGATGCGGAGCTCCACAAAGCGTAGGAAGTAAAAGTTCATAAAAGCTGCAGCAGCAGGAGAGCGTACAGGTCTAAAAAGAGACGATGGCACGGGATAGGGAAGAAGCAAAAAGGAGAGGGAGGAGAAGGATAGAGCGACCGAGAGTTTCAACCGCGAGATAAAAGTCGGAAAACGGTCGAAGGGGTTGCGTGTCAGGGGTAAAGGATGGAAAAGCTTGTGGAGAATGGTTCGAGTAATACAGAAAGGATAAAATGAAAAAAGAGAGAGAAAGGGAGAGGAAATAGACAAGGAAACGTCATATTGTATGCTTTCGCATAAGGGATTTTATTCTGATGCGTGAAGGAGGGATATGAAGGAAGCGCAGGATTACTTTCTCTCTCTCTCTCTCTCTACCTTCTTTTACGATGGAACATCGCTTTTGGTCCTATAGGGTTATATAGTCAAACACCATAGGTAGCACGACGGGGTGTTGTAATATGACATCGCAGCGTGAATCTAGATGGAAAGTCATGGACGCGCTTTGGTGAAGCTGGTCTCTTTCCTTTTGCTCTTTCTCTTTCTTTTGCAATGAAATCACGCAAAACCTACCCCTCTCTATAGAAACTAACGTACACCTAACTATGGAGTCGGCGAATCAAGAGAGAAAAGCGTGGCGAGCAAGCAATCCAAAGCTCAGCGGGAGAGGAGAAAGCAATACACCATGGTAGTTTTTCTCGCACTGTCTGACACAAAGCCCCTCCATATTGCTCACAAACACGTATATAAATAAGTGCTTATATAAAGGACATGTATGTATTTATTCTTTTCAATGTTTCTATTCGATTTGACGTTATCGCCAGCTCGAAAAGGGTACATTGTGATTTTTCATTAACAGCTCGATCGAGCGAGACCTTTCCTCTTTCGGTCAGTTCTTTATTTCAGTCCCTTGTCCATTCTTCACGTTCCTTTCTCTTCTCGATCCTTTCTTCATTGCACACTTTTCTATTTCTTTGTTTGTCTTTTGTGCTTCTTTTCCAAACAAGATCTTTTTTCCATCACTTTTTGCTCTCTCCGGCTATTCCGTCGCTATTTTTTCATCGAACCAGGCAGAAAATATGACAGACTTTTTTTCATCTCTCAAACTTTTGGCGAGTTCCAACAAAAACTGTGATTAACTTTTGGCACAGCGTTTTTCGAGGCTTGATTAACAAAAACACTGTGGTTACGACTTTGATTATCGTTTCCTCGGTCTGGCGGAGGATGTTAAACTTTGAAACGCGAGGCTTTCGGAAGATTCTCGCCAAGTTAAAGTTGCCAAACTTTTTTTCTTCCTCATCTGGTATATATAGGAGGGTTAAAATTTTGGAGGATTTACAAGATTTCGCTAGGAAAAAGAGGAAGAATCATCAAGCACATATTTTAATATTGACCGCAAATATAAGAAGCGTAAGAGAGTGAAGAGGAGGGGAGGGAGAGATCTCTTGGCTTACATCGAAGTTTTCATCGTGCTCGAAGCAGTGCAGGCTTCGAACTGTCTCCTTTGGCGGAAGCTTTGGAAAACTTTGGTCGAGGGCGATGAAAGCTTATCGATGAAGTTGCCAGTTTCGTCCTCGCGTTCTCCTCGTAGTGAATTTTCGCCATCTCTCGCACACTCTCTTCTCCCCCTTTCGCTGGCGAAATGTCCAGGTCATGAAGGTTCCCGTCGAGCTTGTACTCACTAGCAGCAGCAGCAGCAGCAGCAGCAGCAGCAGCAGCTTTACGTACTGACTTGTCTTTATATGTATATAGATGAGCATCATCGATGAAACGAACGGACTCACGCCACGACATTATATAAAAACTTTTCCAATCATACCTCCAGCCTCTGGCGCTCAAGAGATGCTAATATCTCTTTCTCCGTCTCTTTATCTTTCTGTCTTGTTATTCTCCTGGATGTTTCATTCTTCTGCCCCCATGTCCAAATCTCGTTCCATCTCATACCTCGCGAAAACGATCAAACAAGCAAAACGTACCAAGTTTACAATTCGTAAACAGCACCGATGCATACGATGTCGATAAACATGGCCTGAATTTTTTTTGGGAATCGAATTTTCGAAAGGAGGAAACGCGGTGGATCCAAAGGTTTCAAGATATGACCTTGAACGTAAAGGCCAGATGGTATCGCAAAAGGTATCGCAAAAATGTGCATACGAGTGTCAAACCGAAGCTTTTAATAATAATCATAATAATATTGAACGAGTTGAATCCTGTGCCTTCGGTCCTATCGACAGGATCACGTTTCTTGATGGTTTTCTACGTCGACTTTTGAAGAACAAAAATACACTCGAAAATGAAAAAAACAAAGTTATAAATAAGGAAAAGAAAGGAAAAAAGGGCTCGCATATCGTTTTCCCTGTGAGGAAGCAGAAGAGAGGAAATCGTCAGGAGGAAAGGATCGGTACGGCGGAAACACACTCGAGGGCGTAGATAAATGAAGGTAGAGTGACTTAATGAGTGCCAGGGGCGCATTCATATTTATGTGAACGAAACAACGCGCTTCGCCACAGGAAAGTGTACCAGTGAAAAAGCTCTCTGATGGCTGTTGGTGGCCCTCGTTCTCTCTCGCTCTCTCTCTCTCTCTCTCTTTCTCTTCTGGTACTGAATCAGGTCCGCTTCAACACTCCTCCACCTATAGTACCGTTTCTCCAACACCCACTCAGAGCTTTTGCCCAGTTTGCCTTGCTACCTCAACCTTTTTCCTCACTCCCGTTTTCCTCAGCGCAACTCTCAACACCCGCACAACCCACCCCTATTTGTTTTTATAATACTACTTGAATAATTGCTGACGACCTGACGAGAACGCTGTCCTCCTGACACAGCTTGCAAGGCAAAATCACTGTTGTGTACGCCAAAAAAAAATGAAAAATAAAAAAAATGCTGCCATGTATTTCACCACTGCGTAGATCTGTGGTACAAGATACTCTTGAGGTATTTCGCTACCTGTACAAAAAGTTGTAATTAAAATTACGCTATCACTCACATTTCGGTCGCTCAGCAAACCAGGAAAAATTCTATGTCGTTGTTTTTTTTTCAATTTGCCTGCACTATAATGATAAGATGTTCGTGCAACCCCCAAATTACGACGAAAGATTTAATCGGTTCTGCCTCGAGGGTGGAGGGGAGGATTGACTCATTCAATTAACCTGGAAAGTTGACGTGCGATATTTTATTCTCAAGAACGTCGAGCAGTAATGAGAACTCTCACTCGTCGTGGCAATAATTTTTCTTTGCCAAGTCTTGGTCTGGTACATTGGATATGTTTCGCCACAACATCAGCCACCACATAATCGGCCACAGAGCAGGCTTATAGTAGCTTGAGAGCTTCGAGCTCGTTGGAACTTGCGCACGAAATACTTTCGGCTTGGAATGTTGTCCGCGGTGGTTAGCGTTCGATAAATTCCAGTCCAAGGCCTCTCTTTCTCTCGCTCTTTCCCATTCTCTCTATAGATGCTGCTAGTTCACGATCTCCCTCGGACCACTGCACTCCCTTCAAAGTACCCGCGTTCCGAGCTGAAGATAATTTAGATTCTCGGAGGGTGATTTAGCTCGTTTTTTATTGGCTGCTCCGCCGTCGCAACCCCTTGGGTTTACCCGCGACAGGGACAGCTTGGCAATTCGGTGAATCCGTAAACGCGCATTGCAGTACACACGTAACTATTTCTTTCTCAAGATCCAACACCTCTTTTCTGCTCCTCATCATCTCGATTTCCCATATTTTCGTACGTTTGGCTCAAGCTCGAAAAAGGAACTCGTCATCGCCGGCAACACGTACTCTTTTCTTCCACCCGCACAACATTATTATCGCCATAGCTTCAATGAATTCTACTAAAAACGTTCCTGATGAAACTTTCTACTACCGAAGACCGATGAGCTCTGGCGCCGAGGTAGCTCGGACGAAAATGACTGAGAATTTTCCTCAATCAGACCTTTCGCAACTAAACGCACGGAGATGAAAGCCCGCAAATTCCCATGAGAGTTCTCGTTTTTTTGAATTTTATCTTTACTCTGTACTTTCGATCGGCTAACGCTAATTTCCGACGAATTATATCCCTCGCAACGTACGTGAACCGCATGAATTTCTCGGACGATTACTCCAGCTGCCTCTTTCACACTATTGCAGCAAAGACTAACCTTACAATACGTGACTTTCTATGATGTATAAATTCGACGATATATCTGTATCGAATGGTGAGGAATCGTGAAAAATGTTCTATGCAAGATAAGCGTTCGTTTACCGCACAGAATAGAGCTATTCATATACAGGGTGGCCCATGATTGCCAATATTTTCTGATGGCAATTTTCATAATTAAATTTTCGAATTCACGAAGAAATTGAGAACGTTAGATTTTCTTTTTCAAAGAAATGTCGTTAAATTTTTGGACAAACTCTATGGATCGAGCAGAATTGAGTCTTCAAGTCATATTTCAAGGGATAACTGTGGATGGCATCGCACCCTGTATATTCGCAGCTAGCATAATACCACAGCTAAATACGTTGGAAATAAAATACACAGATAGACGTATACGTGTGTAAGCAGTGTGTATTTAGCCGTAGGGTGTAATCGAAACCCCACCCATTGCTCGGGCAAGTTCTCAATGGTAGCTATGGAGGGTTTCAAACTGTCGCAGTGTGGCCAAAGTGTACGAGACTTGGAGGAGCTTCACGATATCCAACCACCAAATAGGCGTGTATGTTTCTCGCGCAATTCCACTCCTCCAGCTACTTCTACATTTGCTCTCTGAGTTATGGAATAATTATGACGATCTCCGTGCGGTAATGCAACGGTGGAGCCAGGTGTGCAATGATTAGTGGGGTTGGCAAAGGTTCGGGTCGTGTTGGGCTTCGCTCGGTACTACGGTATCGAGGGGGTTGAAGAAACCAAGGTAGGAGGGAAGATAAAGACAGAAAGAATGCGAGGAAAGAAAAGAGAGAACGAGAGAGTTGTCCGTTCCGAAAGGTTCACGCGAGAACCTTCGTCTCCCTTGATCCCTCCCCCTTTGCCCCGGTGTGCAACCCTCTTTATAGGAGAAACTAACCCTGCCTACCTTCTCGTTCACCAATAAGAAAAGCCAAGGACCCCAGGCCACGGAAGAGGGGGGGGGGGGGGGAGAAATAATTGTCGGGGCGCGTGACTTTCATACCAAGTGTATCGAAATCTCTCTGCCTCACTCTTTTTCCTTTAGTTTCGACTCTCTCTCTTCCTCTTATTCTTAGGAAGAAGAGGAGGGAATCGAGGATCACCGCAATGCACCCATAAACTTAATACTCTGTTGGCGAGCCCGGAGCTATATCTCTCTTCCTCTCTTTCTCTCTCACACTACGATGGCTCTTAACCCCTCCCTCGGACGTTTCCGACCATACCCCATCCTCCAACCCTCGTATCCGCCATAGCCACAGTTACCCCGGCACGATTGAGCCTTTGTAGTGCACTTGTGAACTATTACCGGTATTCCGACACTTCAGCTCATATTCCATATGGGTACTGTAACTAATTCTGTTGCGTAACGGATGATCGTACGCCGAGTTGTCTCTATCCCATCTCTGTGCATATGCCAGCTTTATAGAGCTTGTTCGTATACGAATAAGCTTTCGTAATTATTTATCGATTGCAACTTCCTCAATTACGAGTCATCGGCAACTTTGTTTTCAGAACATCGATACAATAGCAAATCCTTTACCCCATTTTCCAAGTAATTTCGTTTCCACTAGAACTATTCGTAGTGACTGGAAATTTTGTTGGCGATCAGAACTATAACCACCTGCAATGTTTGCAGCGAGAATAGACGTTGACGACTTCTTCAGCGAATACACAGACTTTTTAGCATGAAATGGGAAAGCTGAACGATAAATTCTTTATTGTAGTGTTATGATTGCTTGTCTCCTTTTAAATTTTCAACAACGACTGCAAACACTCCGTAGATATTGGCATGAAATAGAGTGCTGGTGAGCTCGGTCCGCTTCATCGGTATATGTCGAAGTTTGCAATCTTGACGCGGGGGGAAGGGTTTCGCGAACTAATGATGGTACGAGAATTGTCGGGAAAGGGAAAAGCAAGAGCAAATGAGACGAGAAGGCAATGAATTCCCGATTGAAACTGAACGAAAGAATGACCTTGGCCACTGACGTCGCAGTCGTGATTTATATACGAATGCACTTTGGATCATGTCGATGCAGATATCGAGATATCGCAGGGACAAGCTTTCTGTTTCCTCCGAAGAGATCGACCATCTCCACTCTTATAAGATTTTGCAGAGTGAAGAAATTTTTTTTTTCTCTATTACTCAATCATCTGCTCGATGGAGAAAAAACGGATGTCGATGATCTATGATTCTGTTTGTGAATAGTGTGGAATTTTTTTTTTTTTTTAGTACCAGAAGTCAAAGAACGAACAAAGCTTGATACAAAATTTAGCATGTATGATAATAATGTTTCACATAATTCAACGGCGAGCTACATTTGCATACGTCATACCCAGAGAGAGCCTTTTCCAAAGAGGTCTCCCTCCTTTCACTTTGAGCACGTCAACGCAAACGACTACGTTGTGCTTCCGTTTCTTAGTCCTGCCAGTGGAAGGATCATGAGAAGGAAAATAGAATCGGGGTGAAGGAGAGAGAGAGAGACAAGTCCGGGGATGTAGGAAGAGAGCAACAACTCTTGCTAACTCTCGACGCCAGTAAGACGCTTGGATATATAGCTAAATAGCTGCGTTGACTCTCTTTCGTGGGAGTAACCAGAGTTGGAATTG
>JAPYYS010000134.1:0-222755 GCA_030522525.1 Campopleginae sp. 14b
TTAATCTCAAATGCTATTTTCGAACGACAAAGCTTTTCTTTATTGTTGAAATCATCGTCCTCGTTAAGTCGATTGAAAAACTTCGATAAAAAATAATTTATCTTTCAATAATCGTTACCATTTTTTAATGTTCTCCATGCAAATGACTTTTATGAAATTTTTCGCTAAATTCCGGCAAACGGAATGGGCAAAATGGTTTTGCTATAAAAAATTGTACAAACTCATGGAGACACATGAAAATTCATTTTTTATTTTTTCGTATCACGGGTTTATGAAGCGAAATGTCGAAATGGAGCCTTTTCGACAGGCAGCAAATAAAATCTATAGTGTTATAGTGAAATGCCTGCGAAGAAGTATCTCGCAGGCGTGGAGAGACGCGAGCAGTCTTAAAAGTTCGGTGCCGTATAACCGGCACACGGATCCACTTACGCCTCCGAGATTGTTCATAGCGTGCGTGTCATAGGTCATCGTTTTCCGTGCTCTCTCGCTCATCCGAGACGAGAAGGAAAGACGACCTGCCAGCTGAGAGTACACATTGCTAAAAAGGTCGCAAAAAGGTTCGTTTGCACACATCACCGAGTCCGTAAGAAGCTGTAGCTTTGTCCTTCTCCTGACCAACTATATAACTAACTAACTATATGTTTATGTATTCGTCACTGTATATTATTTTTCTCACATCTCATCCTGTAAAAATCTGTTTGATGTTTACGAATAAATTAATTTCAAGAACGTCCCTTTCGACGTCCTTGAAATAAATCGATATCGATAAAAACTGTTAGGGATGATTAATTTCATTTATTTAGAATATTTCAGTGTTGCGATCATGTGAGAGCTTCACATTTAATACACAAATCGAGGCATTCTGTTTTTATCTGCTTTCAATATACTGTAGCATTTTTCGTTGTCGTAGATATTAAGCTCAGGGCACTAGGGCAGTTTACGTAGTCATTAATAATTGATTTTGAAACGGCGGGACAGACCGTCAAACGACATATCGACAGTTTTCGATTGTAACCTATTTTATTTTTTCCATTATAATTTGCGTGATTTTTCGGTGGAAATGTTTCGGCAGGTTGAAAATATCGAGCACGAATGTTTGCAGGTTTTTATGGTCTCTCGCATGGTTATTTTTTAGACAGACATTAAAGGATATAGTGAAATAAATAATTGGAAAATTAAAGTACAAATTAGTTTGCTTACTAATGTGCACAAATTGCCTACTCGTACGGAAGATAAACTGCGGAATACTGAGTTTGCAAAACGATTGGGCATCGAATGTTGAGAAGAGGGGGACGTAGAAAATGAAGAAGGAAAAAGCATGGAACCAGGAAGTGTAAGTGATGAGGAACGATGTGCATACACGTGCTGGATACGGTGAAAATGCGTGTGCTGTGCTGTCTCATGGCAACACTTCTAATTAGTGACATCTGCTGACCGCGTGCGAGCTAACCGTCGTATATTTTACACCGCGGATCTCGGGCCTATATCTAACTAATCGTCCTGCTAAATGGCTGTATAGTAATATTGGCCTAATGGGCCATTAGTTCCCAGGGAAAAGATAAAAAGAGCAGGAATGAGACGAAGGGAGAAAAAATGGTGAAAGATACAGATCTCTCTGTTTGCCTCGCTCTCTGTTTTTCTCCCTCGCGCTCTTTCGGACTCTCGAGCAAGGCAAGCTTACGGCAAGCACGGCAAAGCGACGGTAAAACTCAGAATCCTTCTCTCAGATTTCTCCGGACTAAAGGCGCCATCAGGCACAAGAGTCTCACTCGCTCGGTCGAGAGAACCTCTCACTGATTGCGTCCGTGTCTATAATAGAGATTTTAATTCCTGGTAGCAAACCGTTTATTAGAGTCTCGCGATGCGTCACGTACCGTGTCTCCCGAGTTTCTGTACCAGCAGACAGTAAGGGAGAAACCGAACAAGGAGAAAAAAAAACATTGTGGACAGAGAAAGACCTCACGGTTCGCGCTCCTGCTATGTGCCTCGAGTCTGCTCACACACGACCGTTTCTACTTTCAACTACAAACTTTTTTTTTCCTCCTCCGTAACGCAACGCACTAGGGAAGAATTACACGCATCAGTATATGAGTCATTTCGATGTTTTCCTCGTTTTTTTTCTCAACAACCTTAACTTTCATTTAATCGCTTATTATTTTACTAGATTGTCAAAGTGCTGTGATAACTTTTTCATTCATTTCTAACTTTGAAACGTATAAAATATTCCGTTGAATAAATTTTGTCCACGAGGTATGCAAAACTCGGTGTATACAATTATGCCAGGCCTGTTATGCGCAAAAAGCACTTACGCCAAAGAAATAAATTGTTTTCGAACAGTGACAATAACAAATACGAAAGGGAAGTGAAATAAAATGGCGAGGGGGAATGAACGAAATTAGAGGGTTAGAAATGTGCAAAGCAAGTCATATAACGGCGCGACCGCCTATCAGGCCGGTTCGCAACGAACCAACCATCGCGATAATACAACTTAGCCTTTCGTTGCGACAAAAAAAAAATCAGTAGAGGTAACAAAAAGGTCCTCGTGTCCCCCCTCGTCTGTTATAACATGCAATTTCGTTCTTTTGCGAAAATCGTTGCCACCGCGTCCCTTGCCTCACTTCTTACTCGTGCCATGCGATGGGGTGCCTCGTAAAAAAATACACAAATGTGCACTTGTAACAGGCTCGTCTCCACTTTTGCCGATCATGTTTTCTCTCCTCATTATGTCCATTACATTCGCAGCTCGTACAATTTTTACCTCAGAACGAGAACGTTTTATCGATAACCATTCTCTGGCTTTTGATACCAAACTTTTTTTCAACAATTTGAGCGATTTCAAGCCTATTCAAAAACAAAACGGAGATACGGTCGTCAAGTTTTTACTTTACTGCAAATTTGTTGGGCGCGTGGGAGGTTAATTGACTTCTAAACCAAAATTTTGCATAGAGATTGAAAAGAAAAAAGGAGGAAAAAAAAAATTCAAAATTCTGTAACTAGACCTATCAATCTCTCTCCTCGAAGCTTCTTAATGATATCATTTGTTCATGATTACAATTCAGGATGAAAGAAACCGTTCGATTCCAGTAAAAATGTTGAAAAAAATGTTCACATCGTTTTCCGTTCGCGGTTTTCGATAAATGTTAAGTTCCTTCGTTTGCATCGCAATGAGCAAACGTTTATGTAGATATGGGAGGAATGCGAGGTTAAAACACGTTATGAATCGAACACGCCGAAATAACTACTCGATCACTTGAGGCTTTCATACTTTTAGTGCGTGACCCATCATTACCTCATTTTCTCATACAATGTTCAAGTATTACTCGGCTTCCGTTATCCACCGATAAACATGCACATTTTTTCTGTCGAGCCTTGGAATTAGTAATACGAATTCTGATGGCTCAAGGCTCTTTCGATCGTTTCGAATTGTTACTATATGTTCGGGATTATAATCACGTGCAAATTTTCGTAGCGACTGTTGCGTCAAAAATAATTGACAGTCGTTTGTTATTCGGAATAATTTCGCAAAAATATAGATTCCAATGAAAATCGATCTGGGCGAGCCAGAATTTTTTTTCGCCTCTTCATTTTATTCATTATCATTGTCACTCTCGTATTAGTGGAACGTATGCATTTTAGGGATCACAGATCGATCACAAGTTGATGTTCAATTGATGTTCAACGCGAAGCCTCCTGAATATTCGAAACTCAATATTTGAAGCTAGAAAAAAAAACTGCAGAGTTTCGCGATAATAGTTGTTTCATTTCGCTCTCTATCTTTTATTCGCTGTCGTGAAATACGCGGGTGTTTGAACACACGGAAGACCCAGTGGTAGAACACTGCTTGCTATGGCAGAAGAGTAAATGAATTGCGAGTGCTGAGGAGGCAAGAGGGAGATAAAGCGAAAGAGCGTGTGTGTGTGAGAAAGAGAGAGAGAGAGAAAAAAAGAGAATGAGAGAAGAGAAAGATGGGCAATGCGCACGAAGCGTATCCGCGAAGCATGCAATACCACGCGTATTAAAAGTCGGCTAATTTAAAATCGAGCGAAGATCTGTTCGCAGGTCGGAATCGAGAGGCCGGTAAAGCGAACGGGCTCGCGAAACCACCAACAGCACGGGCCCACTAGCTGACTCACCATCTTTTCTACAATGGCGTAAATAACAGTGGGCTTTTAAACAAAACTTTATCTACGATTCTTCGTCGTCCATCCCATGTTCCCAAAAGTTTTTGTCAAATTCAAAATGTTTCAAAAGTCTCATCGATTTTTCACGGAGCCATGAAAAAATCTATGAAAATCTTTGTCGAACCATCCGTTATTTTATGGCATTTATATTTCACTTGAGTTCTGCACAATTTCTATTTGTTTGAGAACAAAATCAAAGACGACGGTTTCGTATAGTTATCAGCTGTTAAATAATAATTCAAGTAACAATTGAAAAGTTACGAGAGTTAAATAAATAAACTGAACGATAACTTTGCACGGATGTGAAACGCATAACGTCTCTCCTTCAACCTGAGCTATAAAAAAGAGACGTTACGAGTTCGAATGAGACGTAAAGTTACTGCTTTGTTATTTACACACGCGATACATTCGCACAATCGATGTATAAACAAACCCAAAGAAAAATATGCATAATTTTTTGAATTTACGACGTGATTATAAATTTTTGAAATTTTCAGTGACAATAAATAATAATGTGAAGATTTTTGAAATAAATAATTATCCAATTACTCGCTAAATTTTTCTTAATTCTTTACGATCAATTAGATCTTAGCTCGTCTTTGTCGAACGAGAATATAAACACAATGTAAAAGAGATTGAGAGACAAAGAGTAGACATAGAGAATATGATTGAAGGATTAATCAATCGCTGACGTATTTATTGATACTTGGTAGTGAAATATTTTCTCTCCTCTCAATCAGGTTGTCATCTGGATTTACGTGCGATTAAGAAGCAATGCAACGGGATAGAACTTTGGAGCCGAAGAGTTGTTGTTTACCGTGAGAATTTCGTGTAAAACGTTCTGAGACTCGATCCGGATGAGGGTGGAGGGGAAAGGGGCAAAAGGAGGGTGAGAGAACGATCGAGAGATGTTGAGAATGCTCGCTACGGTTGCCTTGGATGCGCATGATTCGCAGCGCGATCGGGGAGAGCCCCCCTCGCAAGAAATCGTGTATTTTCTTGCGAAAGGTCGTCGCGCGAGAAAACACTGAAGCAAGATAAAAGGAAAAATATAAAATAATCGTATTCGATGCGTGAGCACCGGAATTATCGAGCGTAATGCCTCGCATTTAAAATTTAATGTATTTGTTGTTAAACAATAGTAGAAAAATCAAAGAGAGAGAGAGAGAGAGAGAGAGAATGTATCAAGCCCGTGAGGAGAAAATCGAGTGAGCACAATCACGATATTTACACACGATAATTATTCGATAACTCAGCCACGTGGAAAATGATCCCTGCAACCTCAAACGGTGAATCACGCGTGAAAACAGGACGCAAGGGAATGCGAGTATACTGTAACATTTGCAATGTCAAATATGGGCTTCGTCATTCAACCTTCTGCTCCGGTTTGTTGATCTTTTCATACCGTTGTTTATTGTACAAATATATTGAATATATTGGAGTATAATTGATCACACATCCGTTGGTCCGAAATACATTGTAATAAATCCAATAAAAGAGCGAAAATTCATTAGATGAAAACTGCTCCGGAATGAATTGGCAAGTCGATCCGAATTTCATTCAATTTCCGGAGAATATAGAATTCTCTGTCACAATTTCACAATAAAAATGAAACAATTGCTGCGAGCGAAATGTGATGAATGATCATACAAAATTCGATGAAACTTCGTGGAAAAAAATAAGCGTACGGAGCACTAATCACGATAATAGTAATGACACTAATGATGACCAGATTTAGTGCGACGATATTACTGTCATTGGCACTTTTATAGTAACAATTTCGTCTCGAGTTACGATATTATAGACACATCCGATTAATTGGCTAATTAAAAAATCTCATTACAATTTTTCATTTCATTACTCTTAATTGATCTGAAGAGTAAAAAACGTAAGAGACTGCGGAACTCTACAGGAATATTTAAGAGGACGCTTTCTCCATGACTCAGAATCGCTAAATCGACGAGATCTCCTCATAAAAGGAATCTCGTAGTAAAAAAGATTTTTCATCAACAAAAATAATGATTAAAAACGTTTCCGCAATCAAAAAAAAAAAAAATCAAAGTACCAACAGTTTTAGATAGTTATTGCAAATCACTGATGACGCAACCGTCACTAATCACTTCATCGTATATAAAGATGCTCCTCGATTCATGAAGATGCAGCGGAACATTTTTGTGGTAATCACGTTTTTTTTCCGAATTTTATGTTTTCCGATAATCACGATTATCTTATCGGAATATATAAAAAAAAGGACATTTACCCTGCTAGGAGATATTACAGCCTTACATGCTGGTCGATATCTCTAGGATGAGTAAATCAAAGCAACATTGTGGATGAAGGTATAGGAAGGAATCACCATAAATCATGGTCCCTGGTGAATCGATAGTTCAACTTACCAAGAGAGTGAGCACATACTCTCTTTAGTTTCGACGCTCAGTCTCCATTAACGATCCTACAGTAATGGAGCTGTAGGATCGGTAACGTTATTGGTGTCCTCTTAATAACAAAGCATAGCGGAGAGGGCTCCTTCGCGCCTGAGCTCGCAATAACAGAGAGCACAAGACAAAGTTGAGTTATGACGGCGCGGGGCAGTCGAGAAGTCGGGACAGAGATGTTCTCCGTTGAGTATCTCTCTGGAGGAAAGTGCATCGAGAAGGATACGCTTCGATCTTGAATCGCAACCGCGATGCTCCGTTTTTTATGTTGTACTTATTGACTCTCTCGCTCACACCGATTCTAGTACTTCGTGATTCGCTCGAGGCGGCGTGTTTTCAAACGCGTGATCTTTGATCCATTTTAGTTACAATCAAATATTCCCTTCGACCTGAAGCCTCGTGATCTGTATACACGTCCACCTTTCGTGATAATAAATTACATTCTCGATACGAGGCCAATCGATCGATCCGTTTTTATTTTTTCTTCATTTTCTTTGTTTAATGTTTGTTTTATTTTTCCTACATCGTTGTTTTTATTCTTTCGGTAATTTTCAATGCGTAAAATTTTCTCCAAGCCTCATTAACGTCAACGATCGAGAGCTAATTTTGAGCGACGCGAAAGAATTGAAACGAGAGAAATGAATTGGCCAGCCGATGGATTTTGAACGTTCAGGGCTCAAATGAGAGAGGAAATTCCCTTGAAAATTCCAAATGTGTAACGTTACCGAACCCTCACATTCTACCATCCCCCGTTTCATCTCTCCCCCACCTCCCCGCACCGCTTCAGTTAATTCGGTAATCCGAAATTCGTCATACAATAAATCAATTGACGCGCTTGGGAATGCGGATGCTCGTATGTATATATACTACGATGTATATGTGAGAAGAGTGAAGAGGAGGAGACACATCGGAGGACAAGAAGAGCGCGTTTATGCTCTCGGCAATTTAATGCCATGGCGTTAAATTGTCACGAGTCCAGACTACTCATCAGACTAAACGCGTTACAGATTTTTAATGGGCTGCAGGAATGGGGAGGGCTCATGCGCGCGATGAGAAAAAAAGGAGGTCAAGCAAAACCTGCGCCAGCCGAGTAGGCGACACAATTACGACGGGGGGGGGTGAAAGAGAGTGGAAAAATTACGCGTGATGTTGGCCGTTAAAAAATAATACACGCTCTCAACGAGTTTTTAATAAAGAATCTTCCATGTCAAATTCATCGAATGCCATTTTTTTTCTTGTTTTTTCTAAATCGGTGAACTGGAACAGACGGAACTGTAGATGGCAATTCCGTGACGTGTGGATGAGAGATGCTGCGAACGCTAGTGAAATGCCTGTCAATTTAAATTTCGTTTCAGTTTCAATTCCATCCGCTCGACATTGGATCGTTCGGTTGGAGTTTGTCTACACATTGTCTGGATGTTGTGCACACGTGGTATTGTAGTTTTCATAGACTATCCGTGTTTTGAAAACAAAACGAAAAATATAATTTGAGCGTAGAAGAGGAACAGGATAGAGTTTCTCGTAACGCGTCGAGTGTGCGAACGAGAGGGAGAACGAGATATGAAATCTCGTTGCGGTTTTCAAATCTATATACCGCGAGAATGATTCTCGGAGTACAAATGAGTGGATACCGCGAGTCTGATCCCTCGATCCCTGCGTACAAACCACCCTGATATCGAGAGCTTCGAAAACGTATTGTTCTCGGTCTCGTGGCTTTCGAGCAATTTTCCGAATAGCGATATGGCTCGGAATAACAAAAACAAAGTATCGATTCCTGCAAACTCCCAATCAAATATATAGTGTCTTTGTGTCGCGTTAAATAAAACGATTGTTCCGTTGAAAAAATGCAGGAATCTGCGACGTGTCAAGTTCGAAAACTTCGAAAAAAATTAAAAATATTTTGCCTAAATTTTTTCTTCTTCCTTGGATACGAGAGTAAGCAAGCAGAAGATTTGTTAAAAAGAAAAAATGTTTGCGATCCTTCCGAAAGACTTTTCAATATTTGTATCGTGTCTCTGCTAATCCGTTCATTTCGAAACATCGAAAACGTCCGGCATTCGATCGATTTTTTCGAACTTCGTGAGATACTCTATTTTCTGAGCATTTCCAGCATGGGAAACAAATCGAAACAACGATTAAAAAAAAAAAGGAATAAATAAAAGAGGAGGAGAGAAAAATACGTGAAAGAAATGACGTCAAGATCGTCAAGTCTGGAATGAATTCACGATCGTCGAGTGTTCGCGTTGAGAGTGAGAACGACTTATATCCTATATTCATACATATAAACATACAGTTACATACACATCCGTATAATCTTGGTATATATAGACAGAGAGGTCACGATCGATACGATCGAATCGACATCACGGTCGAGCGGATTCTCTCGCTCGACAATGAAGAAAAAGCGAGAGATGAGACACTGTGTGGTGTAATAAGAATCGTACGTGAAAAAGGAAGATAGAAAGCTTCTTGTATATACATGTATACACAAATGTGGTATATGCTGTAGCGAAAGAATAAGAATCGAATAGTGGTAAGAGACATAAAGACGTCACGTCGGATCACGTTGGAGAACTAAAGAGAGAGAGAGAGAGAGAGAGAGAGAGAGAGAGGGAGAGAGAAAGAGAGGCAGGGAAAAGAGAGAGAGAGAGAGAGAGAGATGAGGAATAAGCTGATCACAGCTCGATCTCGGTGTTCTCTCATCTTTGTCTTTCTCTCTTTATCTTACACCATGAACTTTTGTCTCTTTCTCCTTCTTGCAAAGGTAAGACACGAATAAAGGATCTCCGCAGAGCACTAGCGAAAGATCGAAGGATCCTCAGCCTTCTCTCTCGCCGAAGAGTCTCGAGTTGGCGAAGAACGCGCGCGGCGTTCTTCGCTTTAGCTCTCGGGGTTTGCTGCGTGCAATGCGAAACGTGACAGTGTCCGCCCTCCCTCCGTCCGCCCTCTTAACAATACCCTCGTCCGTCGCCATGCTGCCGATGTGCGCTTCATCTTTCCTCCCTCTCTCTCTCTCTCTCTCTCTCTCTCTCCTCCTCCTCGTCGTTTGCTTCCTTATCTCATCGGTCTTTCTCGCTCAGGGGAAGACTTTCTTGATGCACCCACCGCCACTCGTATCTTTTCCCGACGATTTTCAGCTCCTCTTTTCCCATCTTCTCCTTCTCCATTTACTTTTGATTCTCTATCGCATTTATCAACTCTAAAGCATAGTCTCACTCCTCAGGCTTGAAATTCAAATTTCTCTCAGGAAAAGAACATTTTTTAAAAAATTACATTATTTGTTAATTATTTTTCTCCACAATTCCGTTCGTGGATTGAGTTTATTTTTTCTTGTCGCACGTAATTGATTTTTGGATATGATGCTTTCTTTTGAAAAGGGAATCGACGGATGGACACGGAAAAGAATTCGCTGGGTATTCGAGGAGAGGGCAAAGAGATGAGCTCGAGAATTCTTGGTTGTCGAACGCGTGTATCGCGTCTCATATTTCCAATGGGAATGAAATGACCCCTCGATATCGTGTGGCACTACTTACGAGAAAGAAGGAGAGGCTTGGGTAAGGGGTGATATGAGAGGCGAACGAGGCAACGTGAACGTGACGCCACCAGAGCACGTGCCGGTTAAGTAATAACGAGCCAGGAAAACACCAAAGAAACGGACGAAAAAAATTTTTCACACAAATAAATATGAGCGCAAAGTACTGCAAGTTTTTCATTGCCCTTTAAAAACGGCGGGAACAATATTTCCATTATATCAACATGTGTTTTTTTCGTTAATTTGTAAATGCAAGACTTGGACGTGTGGCACTGAAAAATCATCATGTGAATTTTTCATTGGTCAGTCTGAAGCTTTGAAAAAATATTCGCTCTCAATGGACTCACATTTGAAGCCATTGGTAAATAATTAATTTTGAAATATTGATGGAAATATAATTATCGACAAAATTTCTTGAAAAAAACGTTGAAACGTCAATTTCGAAAAATAATACAAATGGAGCTGTCAGATAAATTAGTAATAATTCGATAAATCGAAGCGGCACCTCCGCATCTCGTATTTCAATTACATCACCAATAATCGGGTCACCGTCTGTTTACTAATTCTCTGGGCATCAACTATTTGCGTTCCCTTCCCGATAATTCACTGATATAAATTCAATCCGTAGGATACTCTTCGATCGAGAATTTTATCGGATTATGGTAGATATAGCTTTGTGTGACTTTTGATAAACTCGGATTACTAAAAAGGAGCCGGAGGAAGGGAGCGAAGAGAGTGAGAGAGAAATGGCATAAATATGACACTTATGGGAAATTTTGATTCGGAAGCTTTGCTTACAGAGTAACCATTAATTATGCAATATACACATGTGTGGATGAGGATCTATGGGCTTATCCATGCATACAGGATTCATGGACGAGTAATCGATTTTTTAAAATGAGACCGATGTTGTTCCATTCACAAATACGGTATCCTCAGTTTCTTGATTGAAATTCGGAGGTAAAATTGGCAAAATGGGGAATAAAATAATAGCGAATCGGAAAAATCATGCCATCAAAGACCAAATAAGTTGCGTCTATATGAGGAAGTTTACGAGATGCAAGATGCTGGAACGAGGAACATAATCCATGAACGATCTCTCGTACCTGGCGACCCCTACATTTGGACCACCCTGTAAGACGTGAGCAAGGCGTATGATGGCGACCTCTAGGCTTGCTATCTTACCTCACGATCCTGATCACGATCACGCACGCACGCGGAACCGCCCACTGCGTCCGCACGACTTGGTCTTCTCCGTCTCCTTCTTCTTACTTTCCTTCTTGGCTCTATCTCTTCTGTTTCCCTTTCCTTTATTCTTCGGTGGACTGTATATGGTTTCTTTGGGGTCACTTCCTCGTCCCGTTGCTTCTCGACTTGTATCCCCGTTTTTTTCTTTTTCTTTACCCTTCGCGCTTTTTTCTTCTCCCTATTCTTTTATTATTCCCCGCTTCCTTGTTCGTCTCTTCTCGTGGTCCACGTAGAGATTCTTTGCGTCCAGCGCGATGGACGCACGTGCGTGAGCCCCTCGCCAAGAGAAAGACGGAGAGACGCGAGGAGGATGGAGATGCAGAAGATTCGAAGAGAGAAAGGGATAGGACGAGGACAGCGAGAGCGAGAGCGAGAGAGAGCGAACGAATAAGAGGAACTGCCTTGTTCGCCGCGCTCATCCTACGTGACCCTTGAAAATACTGTAACACACATATACAGACACATGTCCAGCGATAATCACGCACTCGACCTCTACACTCGATGATCTTGAAACGTAATCGATAAATTGGCCCCCTTCGTCGATCTACCTGCCTGCACACATGCCCTCTTCGTAGGAACGATCACTCCGCAGTAAAAGCTTGCGAGCATTCGAGAAAGCGATCTCTTCTTTTTCTCCTCGGCATGATTCCTCGACTTCCTCGATATAGGTAATGGGTATCAATCATGCGGCATTACGAGGCTACTTAATATGTGACGTGAAAATTCGAAGCATAATAAAATTTATTTTTATCACTACTATTATTATGATTATTATCATTCGACGAAATGGATAGAAGACGCTTGATTCATCTCCCTCTTATCTCTTTCGCGTCAACTTCTCATTCCGTAAGATCTAAATTCCCAGGCAAATATCGGCACGTGTTTTTTTCTTCAAATTATTGAGAAAAAAAGCTGCTCCTCGTAAGGTCGTGCGTGAATCCGTTCGATTTTGAATTCTCAGTCTCTCAGTCTCATTAGAAATTTCGGGGATAGTTTTCCGTCTGGGCGCTTAGAATTCTGAAGAATTTAGGGGAAAAAGACTTTGGCAAGACTTTGGCTACCTCAGCAAGAATTCCACGGAATAGGAGAAAGTTTCTTGCACTAGTAGATTGTTGGAATTAATGGGAATAGCGTACATAGAGTTTCGCAGTATAATACCTTTTTGTATATACGTTATATGGGAATACGCATAAAAGGTCTAAAACCAGTATAAGGTACACGCCTCCATATATTACTTAATCCAGATTCTAATCCTACGGTTATCTCGACCGCGGAGATTTCCTATCGGTTTCAGCTTCTCGCTCTCTCGCCTCGTCTCTCTGCTCCGCGCTCTCGACTCTTTCTCTCGCTTTCTCACTTCCCTCTTGCACTTTATCGTGTTCGAACGCGCGCATATCTCGCTTTTTTCTTAACTTTGAGTCTAACATCGAGTATATAGAGGGGCTATCGCACTTGGAAGAGCAGAGCTGGCTGGGATCGAGGATAGTGTAGGAGTGGAATATATACGATGGCACTTTACTCGCCGCGCGGCCCATTCTGTACGATTCCTACGCGTTAGCCAGATAGTGCGTAGATCCCAGATAGATACACTCCGCCAGATATAGGCATACTAAGCTTGTATTTAATGCGCTTGCATTCGAGTATGTTTCAACATATACTTATGGATATGGACATTCGATGGGTTACAGAAACATATGCACACACGCGTGAGTATGGACGAAAGAAAATGCGGGCGCGGGGTAAAATGTTGCTTGTGCGAGTCTGCTCGCACGGGATAAGCTTTGCCAACTCTTCCGACTCTTCATCTACCGTTTCCAACGCGGAATATTTCAACACACTTACACGAGAGAAGCCCAAGATACGATTATTTATATGTCTGTTAAGAGAATACACGTACTTATGGGGATTGCTGATGCTGTTGCCAGTGGCTAACGGTCGGATATCTTTTTTTTTGTTTTCATTCTCTGGACCTCCAACGTTTCAGATCCACACACTCCCCTTCTACGTTGCTGGGTATGCGTGTGCGTGCGCGTGTGTGTGTGTGTGTGTGTGTGTGTGTGTGTGTGTGTGTGACTCTCTCTCTCTCTTTTCCTTTGACTCACTGCGTTGGATACAAATGCCTTGAGCTCGCAGAGGAAACCCCGCACATACAGTGTGAAATGCGTGGGCGAAATTACTCCTGGCGTTACTCCGAACTTGACTGGCTTTGATAAGATACAACTCGCACGTGCCTCTTCTATGTAATGCTGAGATATACCAATCCAAAATCGTGCCCAACGCAGCTTAACTCTTGACTCAATCCTATACTTGGATTTTTTTAATTTATTTTCGATACTTTTTCGAAAATGATATGGGCTACGACAGGAAAAAGAAATGTTCGGACCGGCTGAAGAAAACTTCGGGAATCGAGTGAATGCTTGAAAATGATGGGAGGGAATATCGTTCAAGGAATACGTGACGATCCTCGGTCCGTAAGTTTTGATAAAAGTAAAAAGGTTTTTTTTTGTTTTCCGCTTTTCTCACATTTTTCGTGGTTTCCTTCGTCACAAAAATTTCAGTGGCGTTCGATATCATTTCTTTTGGCTCTTCATCCCAGGGACAAATTGTCGGAAGCACAAGGACGAGATTCCCGAAAGATTCTTCTCATCCCTGTGCTGAGATGCGGTGGGAAAATGATGACAGTACGTTTTGACCCCCTAGTGAACTCGCTCGATTATGTCTCCGCGCGTATTATGCGATTTTATGCTGCCACATGTTATGAACGAGACTGAAGAACGGAGAAGAAAGATAAGAGAATGGAAGCGAGAAGGAAATACGTCTTGAAGCGTTTATGTCCATCGCACGTCCGACCTGTCTTTTACGTTCTGTATAACCAACCCTATCCTTCCGGACGTGTTTGTTGGTGACGAAGCCACCAAAAGATCTACAGCAATGCTCCCTGCGATGTTACATCTCATACTGGGTGCATACGAATGACATTTTTACTCGGAACTAGCTTCACCAGCAAGAGAGATTCGACCTTATACAGCTCGAATTACCTCGGAGCATGGGAATTGAGCGATGAAGAGAAAACGTTCTTTCCCGAAAGAAAAATAAGCAAAGGAAGTGCAGGCAGTCTTTTGGAAAGCCAGCACGAGTATAATCCTCCTCGTTTTATTTAATATCTCGAATCTCAAGCGCCAATGCGATCAAGACTGTGAAATGAGGGGATAGAATCATGCATGCAGCTCGATATGTTTGAGCACTGACCGCTGGAAACGATATTCCGAACTCTATGTGTCTCTGTAATTCGACTCTATAACCATTCTCCCGATATCCAATTATCTGTCTTTGAGTTCTTCATAAACGTTTCCTCGAAACGGTTTGTTTTCTTCTTCTTTTTGTTTTCCTAGAAATAGAAAGAATCGATGAGGGGAAATAAATGTGGAAGAAACTGGCAGTAGAAAGATCCACGAATGATCAGACGCGAGAAGATTAAAGAATTCTTGAGTCCGGGTAGATGCATGCTTGAGAAACTGGAGTTTGCGAAAGGAGGGAAGATACATTCTCCGATCCGGTTTCCCAATACAAATTGCTACTGTTGTTGGAAAATATATTTGTTGCTCTAGCTGGTACGCGCCCACGATGTATATCCGTATACATATATGTATAAATATATGTCTCTCGATATACATAGGCGTATGGTTGTATACATAAAATGTAGCTTATAGGACGATGTTCACGGAGACGCTCTCGTTAATCGAAGCGAGTCTCGAAGATGTAGATAGTCGCGAAAGAAGAGAGGAGAGAAGGAGAAGAGAACGGTGATGCTGGACGCGAAGTGAAGGAAAAGAGTGAGAGAGGTAGAACGTATCCCGCGGTTGCTCATGGCCCGTGCGCGATCTGTCTCTTAGCTGTGCGACGTTAAGGAGCGCAAGGAGAGCGCACGCGGCTCTACGCGACCGAAGCATCAGAGGAAGGAAGACGGAACGGTCGTTGCGGCAGTTCCCTCCGGAGCACATAGCGAGTTTTCTCCTCATCTCTTTTTTTTCTTCATCTTTCTTTTCTTCCTTTTGAAGGAGCAGGCACACAGCCCACGGCGCTTGTATTTCCTTACGCCGCGCGCTTTGACCTCACCTGACCCACGAGAAGCGGGGGGCGCCACTCGCTTCCCAGCCCCGAGAGTCTCGTCGATGAGATTCTCGTATCGCATTCGATAGGTTGATACACTCGAGACACATTTATAGGATAAGTGATCAAGTCGATGATCTTTGAACGATTATTGCTAACGTTTGCGTCTGTACTAACATAAACACCGTTCCTTATAAACTCCTCGATAAACACCTTCGCCGTTGGCTTTCACGAACGACGAATAGAAATATGAAAATCTTCGTGTTGTCATAATCGTTACTAGCGATCAATGATCCAATGACACTCCGCAGACACTTTTAACGAAAAACATTGAATAAGGGCAATTGTTGTACTTAAATTCGTGATAATTTTGTATTTATTGTAAATTTATTTGCGCGATTACCGCGATGATCTGAATTCAACGGCAGAATTGAGAAAAGCTTGGCGATATTCTAGTGCAAATGGCTCGTGGCAATAATGATTATCTTTCTTACGGTAACGAGTGTGGGTGCCAGGAAGGATCGGCGAGAAAAGGATAAAAGATAGACTCGATATATATAAGTATATAGGAATACGCATGGAGTTACGAGGCAGAAGAGCGCTTTGCCTCCGAGGCAGCAACATCAGGAGCGTCTAAGGAGCGTTGTCTATACTATTCTTGTCGCTCGGTCTCTGGTACTCTCTTTATGCTCCGAGTTCGCTGGACCATCGAAGAGGAAAAGACACGCGGTGTGTGTGAGAGCTGTGCGGGGTCATCCACGGTTCATAATTATTGCCTCGTCGTTCTGCACCCACGCTCCTTGGACGCTCCTGTCCTCTCTCCTGCTGCCATCTAATTGGATACTCCAAGTGTAGAGGAGTTCGCGCGGCATCCTTCGCTTCTCGTCGTCCTTCTCCACCTTCCTTTGCTCGTTCTCACAAACACACACACACACACGCACACACGGAAACGCACTCAAGGCGCGTATATCGACATTGAGATGGAAGTGTGGAAGCGAAAAAGGAGGACGGTGATACGAGAATCTGTCCAATGCAGAGGGAAGGAGAGCGAGAGAGAAGAGGGGGAGGGAGAGGAGCATCATTCGGTTGCCCTCGTACAACACACTGGCCAGATTTTGCGCGATCCTGCATCGATTTACGAGTTACGATATTATTTCGCGCGAATACTGGGAATCCTCAAGGTGCAGGGCCATGTATCGAAGTAAATAAATAAATGAATGAAAGGAATAAAAGGAGAATGAGTGGAAGAAGAAAAGAGGAGAATCGGACGAAAAGATGTCGGTGGGATGAGGAGAGAGAACATCGAGAGTACAGGACGAATGTGTACGCCAGGTATTCTCGAAGATATAGGAACAAATATCGTAAATTCACTCGATCGTGCGTTCTTATTATCATTATATTATGCTTATTATTATGATTTTATTGTAATAATGATACGCGATATATAAACATATATACAGTCCTCTTGTGCTTGTATAAATCTTCTTCGTTATTAATTAACCACCCGAGGATTATTGCTAATTGGTCCAGAGGGTCATACACTGTCTATACTTTAATCGTTATACTATATTTAATTACGAGCTGTCCGCTGAGGCTACGAGAACGGGTGAGAGCCAAGAACGCGTAGGTAAAACATTTTTCTTTTTGCTTTTTTTTTTTCCTTGATTTTTAACAGTTTACTCGTGTCGTACGTATAGATACGATAAATATATATAAAAGAGTCTCTCACCCGGACGTTGGGCGTGCTGATCCTCGGAGCACTTTGCGAAAACGTATACAATATTTATTCATATATATGTGTATATTTCCATCCTCTCGTCTTCGTCCTCCAATCTTCGTCGCTTTTCTCTCTTGCCTCACTAGATGCTACATATATATATGCGTTTGTGTGTTTATGTATAATGGTACTACGGTGGTGGTACGAGGTATATATAGTAGGCTATATAAGCGCGGTAAGGTAAGCTAAGGTACGAGTAGATCATTAGCCATGATTTGTTGTCGGGCAGGCTGCCCAATGACCTCCGAGGCCTGAGCGTGAACTCTTTCTCTCTCTCTCTCTCTCTCTCTCTCTCTCGCTCTTCTCTTCTGGCTGGGCAAGAGAAGGGAGTACAGAGAGAACGAGATCTCAGTCCCGATGATCTCTCGTACGGGCCGCTATATACCACAAGCATCGACTTTTAACGGAGAGAAAGAGAGAAAGATAAGGAAGACTGGACGGAGGAGTCTGCGAGAGTCTCTCTCGCGATCTCGTTGCGTCCGAGTAGTATAAATTTCGATGAGTCGAACGAGAAGCATGGAGCGACAGTGAAACAGGGGGAGAGGAAAGTTTGAGTGAAAAAAAAATTGATCGTGCTCTCGATACAAGTTAGATAAGCACTGGACCATAATTAAGACGTTCGTTTGACGATTTATCGCGCGCGCGCGCGCGTATTGTTCGACAAAATAGAAAATTCCTGTCGAAACGAAAAGAAACACATATTTCACTCACCGATCGAGATCTTCGAATCAAAACGGAGGATAGAAAAGATTTCGAAATGGAGGTGGCCTGCTGATGATGCGGGGAGAAACATTTTTATAAGGGCGACGATCTAATCGATTTAACCTGCTGCCCCCGAATAACCGAAATGCGTATGAAATCGCTGCAAATGCGAATACTCTTATAGCACTTATAGTAGCAACGCGGAATAAACACACAGATACACTTATGCCACGCAATTGTAAATGCATTATAGCAAGAAATATAACGTTTCCATTTAAATATTTATCTACGCATCTTCGCTTCTTGCGTAACGGTAAATCATATTCATTATATATTCGCTCGAGCCATCGTCGTTTTATTGTGCTCGCTTTCGAGAAATACGAATGAAAATGAGAAGCGCGAAATGTGGGACCGCGAAGCAAGCGAAAGAGGGATAAACTCGAGTAGAACGGGACCAAAGTGCGTCAGAATTCCGGTTTCTATTCTCTCGAATCTTCACGCTATTTTGTGTCTCATTATATACCCGCGTTCGGTACGCTTGAGCGATCGCAATGATTTTACGATTACTCTTCGCTAGTCCAAACCCAAACGACCCACTGGTTTCCAAAAGAAAATAAAACGAATCTTTAGACTTCTCGATCTCTTTGCGTAATTATCACGTCGTTCCGAGCCTTGGTGTGCGTTATAGTGTGCGTATAGTCTCAGGACGAATTGTAAAAAAGTGAATTGCATGTCCCATTCGGAGATAGCAATTATTTTCGTAGTCCAGTCCGTTTTACTCGTATATGAAAAAAAAAATTATAAAAACAATAAAGCACTGCGTTCGGACGATAATTGAATGATCAAATTTACTAATTTGCAGGTTATTGTCGAGGGAAATGTGTCGTTTTGGAAAAACCCATCGCCGCGGTTGTCGAACAAGATTGTAGGTAATTGAATGAAGGAAAAATAAAAAATGAAGATGACCCGCGCGGTTAGACGCGTCTTCTCATGCGAATAAGGTTGGCCCTCGCGTGTAGTGGAGATTTAACGCGCAACTTGGCGTCTGGATCACGCGGCAAAGTATCCTCAAACGTCATATAGATATACACGACGAGAGAAGTGTGTGTGTAGTTGTATGAATAGGTGTGTTTGGGGGCATCAGTGGAAGCTGCTCGAGTACGAAGTGGAAGCAGCAGTCGGAGAGAAAGAGAAAGATAGAAGAAAGAAGGAAGAAAAAAAAGAGTTCAGGTATACACGGAGTACCCTTTTGCTCGCGATACGCGCTCTCGATGCGCGAGCGGGACCGGCGAGAGCGCATACACAGCATCCAAAGGCGCTCTCTTCAGTTCGCGAGACGCTGATCTGTGACCCGGATCCTCCCTACCTCAACCCCGATGCGCACTCGTTTGCCTTCTTCTCTTTTCTATCCTCTTTCTTTTCTTTTTCGTTTCTCGCTCATTCTCTCGTCGTCTCAGTCTCCTTTGCTTCTTGTGATTCTCTGATGCTGGATCTCTCTCCATCTTTTTCCCTCGAAAACGAGCACACGCGGCCCAGCGAACGGTGTCTCGTGCACTTCGATAGACAACGTGTGGGCTCTATACTACCTTATACTCTGTGCTGGTTTGAGCAAAGTCTCTTTGTACCTGCACATATACAGAATCAACGAGTTTCCATACTCGTATTGATTATAAATTGCTCGTTTGTGCGAGCAGCTTTTCAATGTATACCCGAATGGACGTGTGTGTATATGCTTGTAGGCAAAACCGTGCTGCACGCATCGAGAATAAAAAATACGAAGGTTTAACGGGCGAAAAAGAGGAGAGGGCACGGAGGAGGTGGAGAAGAAGGAAGTTTTACCGAATACGTAATTCTACGGTCAGGGTTCGGGCAATAATCTGGTTCATTCCGCGTGCATACTGTTTTACCTCCCCCTCCCCCTCCCCCTCCCCCTCTCCCTCTCTCTCTCTCTCTCTCTTTCCAACTCTGTCTGCGCCTCTTTTCCGTATCACTAAAGAATCTTCCGCGTCTCAAGCGTTCCTAGGTATGCCGAGGATCTCTGTTATATACACGCTGCAATCTCATTCGAGCTTATGCTTTCGCCTCTGCCTTCGTCTTTTCCTATCGTGTACTCACGGGCTAGCAACGCTTCGCGAGGGCAAACCCTCGGATACTTGTTTTGTTAAGTATCGGTCTCTCCGAGCCAGAATTCCTCGCCAATCCATCGTCCCAGAACCATTTCGCAATATCATGACCAGGAAATCCCCGAGAAAGTCTCCTCATGTATGGAACGCTTATTTTCTCTTACGAATCCGAGACAAACGCTCGTCGATAAGACTAAATAGAGAAATATTTCGATTTGATTGCTCGCTCGAGCTCCACTTTTTCATTTTTTTCGTCACGAACATTTTCAGCTATTTGTGCGAAGCCCGATGTTCGAATAAACATCCCGCTGCAATCCAACCAAATAATCAATGCAATTCGAACTTTTTTTTCCCATGCCGAATGACACTGAACGTGATTCTCACGATGATTTCTTGCCTGGAGCAAAAATTTACGTGATTTTAGAGCAAGAGAACGTTGGTCAGAGTTCATCCAATAATGTGGTTCATTCGATGGGATATTATGGAGCACGAGGATGAAACGCTTCGTGCGGAGAAGGACTCCTGTGTATATCGGGCGACGGAATCTACCTCGTACCTTCGACTTTTCCCAATCAGCGTCGAGGATCGCATCGATCCCTAACGAACAAAAGGACATAACCGCAGCGAACTAACCAGCACGTACGATCGAGAGTATACGAAGCTTTTAATATTTGTTCCTTGCATATTATGCGTACGGTCTTGACGGAAGCTCCAGAGTGTAAACGCTGTGTGATTAACGAATAATCACAGATCGCGGGATATGAGAGTCGACCCATGTCTGTAGCATGCAATAAGTTTGAAAAAAATGCAATAAAGCAAGAAAAACGTTCCGGTCAGATCGTATGAAGCGGACAAAATATTTGCTGATATCGTGAATCTCCGCCACGAGCTGAGAATTATAAATTCAAATAATTGCAGAATCCCGGAGTAAGTGAAGATAATAAATAATTTTTCCCGCTAGAACAAACGTGTTTGTCTCTCTTCTGCCTTCTCCCTCCCAACCAGTACGCGCATATATTTAATCCGAGCTGTTTCGTGAATACAAGAAACATATACGAAGGAGATAAGCGCGTGATAAGGAGCACTTCGATTCTCTTGTTACCAACCGGTCAGAGTTGACTCCTTATCTTAATAGGCTGATGTTCAATAATTGGCAAAAATATAGATATGTATTGAAATACATAGTTAAGGATATCTATAGGTGGAGAGGGAAAGGGAGGTATCTCGATGTTCTTATTCATCGAGGGTTTTGATAGACGAAGCAACGCTCCTGAGTCTGGTCACACGAGCACAAGATCCTCGTGGTCTACGAAACATGGCATTTGCTTTAGGATTCTGTACAAAGACGAGCGCTAAATGTTTCCTCTCTGGTGTGTAGACCAATAACGAGCAACATCTAATATCCTAGCTCAACAGACTCGACCGGTAGCCCATCTTATGGCTTTCGGAGTGTATCGATAACACCCGAGCCCGAGATAGAGAGAGAGAGAGAGAGAGATGAGAGCTAGAAGTTGACTATCACGACTCCTTAGATCTCTCGGGCTGTATACACAGTATCAAAGCTCTAGAGAGCATGTACAGCAAACCATGAAGTCCTTTCAAGAACGTATCCTTTGACAACCAGATATCCTTAGCAAGGTAGACATATGAGCATTGTCCTTATCAAAATTTCCTACCGAATGGACCACAAGTTGTCAAACTTGAGAAGATATTCGAGTATAGTATTGAAGGATCGATGAAATTTTAATAAATGGCATACTCGATGATCGTATCATTATTTCGAAAGATGATTTCTTTGTACGGAGCGATTGATGAATTTCGTAGAGAAAAAGAGTGTAGAGCTGATGAGAAAAAAGAAAAAAGTAATTTAGGGTTTTGCTCGATATCTGAATGAGCGATCATGAAGCAACGCTGACCCGATGGTAAGGGGAAGAAAACGTTAATGGCGATTGGAAAAGTGGTTGAATAGAGGTAACACATATATCGATTTAGCAGGAATGCCGGAGGCAAGGCTACGGGAGGTAAAAACTTTGAGAAGGAGTCTGTACACTAACGTTAGGGAATATAGGACGGTTATAAATGAGGCAAGCAATTTCCAAGTTGGCAACTTGACGAAGTCATGCAGGACCAGCTTGATTCTGAAATATATATAGATAGATGAGCATAGAGACGTTTGAAGGGTGTGAGCGACAGAAAGGAAGAGAAGCTCGAAGGCGTCTTCGTTCGCCGGGGTTGTACGTCGTCTTTGGACGAGATATACTCGGCCCTGATGCTGCAGAACTCGGTGGTTGACGTGTAGGGGTAGATGAAAGCATCAACCCCCGTATTGCTCCGGACGTAGTCATAGGGGCGGTGGGGAAACGTAAACGAGAGATGGGGAATAGAAGATGGAGGAGATTCACGGGAGAGGGTTGTGCGACTGACTAGACGAGGTGGGCAATATGGCGGCGATTAATGGCCTTAGTTACCGCCACCCTAGCGATAGCCTCTCGACGCATCTCTCTCGCTCTCTCTCTCTCTCTCTCTCTCTCTCTCTCTCTTTCTCTCCGTCTATCTCCGACAGCCTCCTTTAGGACCGAACCTTCCTTTCGATCTCCCTACCTCTGAGCGTGAGAAGGACCGAGTTCCTATCTGTACCGCCTGTCCTTAACCACGTATACGATATAGTATCATTTGTCTCTGTATTGTGTACATTTAACACTGTATATAGATTCGTATCTGCAGATGAAACGTCCCAAGACGTTCACAGTGTCAGCTGCTTCTGCTCCGTTCCTATCGATAATTTCTCCATGTTACGTATATACGTCTGTGTGTATTTGGACCAAACTCCCAAGATGATACAATTCATGAATTTCCATGGGATATGTAATCGCCAGGGAATGAATGGTTTATCGCATTTTGTCAATTCTTCATTTTTTCGATTCAGTCTTCAGAATATTGGCGTGTCATTTGCTGATTAACTTGCCCAAAAACAAAAAAAAAAACATTTTTTTTCTCATTTGAAACTTTTTCACTACGGCTCATCTTGACTAAGGACTCATTCGCTGTATCACATTCTCGTGTCTCTAAAAATCAACGATAACGGATAACAGTCAGTGCACCACATGCAAATATTCTTTTTTTGCCCTATTCTTCCAACGAGAAACATTTTTGTTTGTTTGTTTATTCCCTCGTATTGTATTTTTGTGGTATTTACTATTTTTTAGAAAATCTCACTGGACCTCGTGTACTATTTTGACAAAAGAAAACGAAGAGAACACAAACGTGGTACGAAATGGAGCTACCGGAGAAACTCGATGACAAAAGACGAAATACGTATAGTATAGGTCTCGTATTTTACTCACTATATGTCTACTCTCCGTAATATACACTCATACCACCGATTATATTCTCGTACTTTGCGGAGGATCACAATCTCCACCCATAGCTCGTAATAAATATAAAAGTCTGGACGAGTTTGTGGTCGCTGAGGGAGAGAGAGCGAGAGAGATAGAGCACTGTCGAGAGACGAAATGGCCACGGGGAAGCAAGGGTCCTAGTCACTGCTGGATATAGGGTGCCAGTATATTATTTGGCGAGAATCCAGCCGCTCGTGAGGCTCACTTCATGTTTTTCATCTTAGCACTCCGTTTTCGTATTTTATCCATACATACCATATATAGTTTGTATGTTTCCACAATCCCTCTCTGTCTCTAACTCTCTCTCGCTCTCTGTCGGAAAGTCGACGAACAAAGGACATATCCACACCTTTTTTTTTTTTCAAATTATTTTCCCTACACATGCGGATCGCCTCCGGCTCGTTCCGTATCTCTTCATCCAGCCTGATCCAAAAATTCCCGAAATATTTGGAAATTTTTTTTTTAAATCTATTCAGAGTCACTTAATTAAGGGAGCGACACTGAATAAACATCAAACAGACTCCTCGCGAATATTTCCTCCAGTTTAATGTCTGACTTCTGCTCGTTTTTATTAATTCATTCCATTTTACAACATACAAAGACTGAAAAGAATCAAATAAACGAGATATTCAACAAAAATATGAGGAATATATTCAACGATTCCCAAAGTGAAATTCTTGTTAATTTTTCTAGTTGCTCTGGAGAGATCTTAGTCAGCAGTTTATCGAGTCAACGTGCATTAGTCAAAGTTATGTAGAAGCGTGTTTATGGAAGGGTGTTCTCGGTAGTTTTCCGGGTTCACGCGTGACGTGAATTGCTCCTTGCTCCCTTTCTCGCTTCATCCAGTGCGCGTACAGCAACATATAAATTTATATACGTACGCGTATATATCTATGGGTTAGAAGGATATGGAAGGTACCCGATACATCGAGCCAGAAGCATCACGTCGTGCCGTAAACTCTTGGCGATCTATGCGTACATTTCTCCCACATGTACGTATACAGATATATATGCATTTGTGTATACAACACAACGTGAACAAGATGCATACGAAAAGGTGGATCGGGGACAGATGGAGCATAAATACTTGCGAGGAAAGCTTGTGCGAGGTAAAGCAAGTGGAAAATATTCAAAGGCATGTTTACAACGACGAGTCGTACGCTGAGAAACACAAAAACCCCAGACAGTAACTTCCCATCAAATTCATAACCGTTTTTGATGCGAAAAAAAAAAATTTACGACTTTCCCTACAAGTTTGCAATCCAAATGATTTTTTCATGTAATATCATAGCGAAAGCAAAATCCATCAGTATAGCACCTCCCGGAGGGTCGAACGATCAAAACTTCGTTGAGGTGAAAATCTGTCAATTTTTACAGTATCGAAGGTTGGGAGTTGAAAAAAAATACAAATTGAAAACAGCCGGAGCGTAAAAACCTTGTGAGTCATTACTGTGCCAGTTTCCTCGTTTTTTTTCCCTGACCATTAGCCTTTTCTACAATTCCAACTTTCTTTTTAATTCTCTAAAAAAATTAATTAATTATTGTGTAACCGCGCGCTCTAAATTCTATTTTTTCCATGATCCCGGACGCCAGGAAAGCCTGCGACGAAAAGTGTGAGAAATTAATAAAATTCCGTTGGATGGGAGCACTCGGAGATTTAAAATTTTGCGAAAAAATATCGTTGGAATGGATTATTTTGTTTTTTATGAGGAGAAACCTATACCGGTAAATGCACAGCGGCGAAAAAGAACTCTAGCTTTGCGATATATGGTCCAGGTAACGCTTTATATGGCAGATATACGTGTACGAGGTGCGTGGGAACTGGAGCATTCCCCCTGCACACACGGTGAACTGACGACGCTGACTCAAAGCACTAGATGCGGCGACTATATACATGTGTATATGTGAACATATGAGCAGTGTATGCAATTTACGTTCTATAGTATATTGTACAGGATGCGGAGAGTACACGAAGAGTAAGTTGCGGCAGGCACGTGGACCCATACGAGACACCCTTTCGTAAGATATAAATCACTTGGTAAGCAAAGTACCGCGCATACGGGACAGATTTTCTTATCCAGCGTGATGGGGCCACCGCATGAGCTTTTTTTTCCTTTACTCCTGGCTCCTGAATTCTCAGCTTCTCGTTGCTCTTCATTTGCCCCCCTTCCATTAGCTCTGACGATAATTCTCCATTAATTCATATTTATTTCGTATAAATTGGCCCAACTTTGAACAATCAGTTAGGCTTAAAAAAACTAGTGCCTCGAATAAACTGCCAAACAATGCGAAAAAATGTTAATCGAGTGTTTGGAAATTCTTTAATTTTAAGACACAGAGTGTACTTTGCGATAAAGGGAATTTCTAGAAAAATGTGTGTTCCCATTGGTGGATCCAATGAAGAAAAAAATGAGGGAAGAAAATTTTATGAGAATCGAGCTCGGTGCAACGAGAAAATCTTGCTTTTCGAAAAGAAAAAATGAGGTAGAATCCAGCCAAGGCATATCCAGTGAAAGAGGAAAAAGGTATATTATATAGAAACGAGCATCAGCAGCAAGCTGCGTTATTATGAGTCTCGAAAACATTTATTAACGTGAGGGAGAGCCGCGGGAGAGAGGTGAGCGAGAGGGAGATATAGCACGAGAGTAAATGCGGGAAGGTGCTTGCACACACGGACTTATGCTATGCGAACGATCTTTATACATAGATATATGTATATTTGTGTGAGGGTGTATATAAATAGGTAATACCTGTACTTCGGTGTTCGCGAAACTGTGCGAAGGAAAATGCCGACACCGCGCGCGGCACATCGTCTTATCGCGATGCACGAAGCGTAATGATAATAAACCACAACCGTTGCTCTGCGAGGGTGGCGGTGGCTGCGGTGGCTTGTCCCATAGACACCACCAAGAGATTCCTCAAATGTATAAGAGATTCCACGTGACTTGGAGCTCCGAAAAAATCATCATCCTCAAAATAATTTCAACACAAAGACGTGCACGATTTTTTTAATTTACAAACGGCCAGGGGCAGAAAAATTTGACCTCCGAATATTTAAATCAGTTTTCCTGTGGCCTATTACAAAATAATGCCCCGAGCCCCAGAACAAAATGTTCTGGTAACATGAAAAAAAATGCGAATAATTCGCAACAATTTCATTTTGCATTAAGAATTGTAAAAAAAATGTTGAAAAATATACTTGGAGAATTGCAATCGCAATGCACGAAGATTATCGACGAGACTTTTTTAAAAAATGATTATAACCACAAATTACAAAAAAATGTCTGATCCCTGTGAAAATTCAGAAACAAACTACGAAGCTTGCTCATATTTTTCCAATTTTTTCACTTTTTGTACTGGCATTCATGCACGAACCTACAGACCAGAATATTACAGTCTGGAATGCATGCTGACACTTTGGCTCACTTTGCTTTGTATCGTTTCGTATCTGCCACTGCGTCTGCCACGGCGAAAGTTCCAAAAATTCGAAATAAGTCCATTGAAGCAAAGAGATATGCGATTTGAGCTTTAAATTAAATAAAATATCGCTGATAGATCCCTGCAGAGGGCGTACAAGTGGCAAGACCATGGAAATGCCTTTTTGCTTTATCACAGAGGTGTGTGACTATGTGACGGTGATATCGTATACACGAAGCTATGTTTCGGAGGGAAAAGCAAGAAGACATGCACATAAGAACGGGAGAGAGAACTTAACCGCGAGAATCTGTGCTTCGTGGCCACATTTGTCACCGATGAGAGCGTCGCTCTCTCCAACGTATTACAGGTAATACACGTTATACACAGTGCCGCACGCTTGTTACGCCACGTTTGCCATCTACCAAGCGTGTGCACTTATAAACCACAGTTCTGTAATATCTGCTTCAACAGTTTTACACTGACAAATAAAGCGTCAAATACGTAATATTCGTATTATCTTTATAATCGTTGTTATCATTATTGTAACTATGTAGGATCAGGAGCAGGAGGAATTTTGGAGTAAAATACGCGGTAAGCCTGTGTTGCAAAGAGAAGAAAATGAGGGGGAGGTAAAAAGGAGAGAAGGAATGCCAAGCAAAATGCACGTGTACACTGACATTACTGAGATGCCTATCTTCTTCTATATTTATCTATTTATTTGCAATAATAATAATAGTAATGATGGCGAATGCGTACGGAGCAGTAGACGAGCAGGAATTCTCACATGTTTTGCCATCTCCCCAGGCAAATTGAGCCCATGCGCAATAAGCGGTGCGTTATACGATGCGTTAACAAATGGTTTAGCAAACGAGAAGATAGGCAGATTTCGCACGTGTCCCGATTGTACCGTGCGGTTTATGCGAAAGCACATAATAACATTGCGGAATCCTGAGTCGACACCATTTTACTAGTTTCCCGAGAAAATATATTATTCAGGGATCTGGATCAGGTAAACGAACTATACGTGATTTTCCAAGAATTTTCATCACACATCTACTGGCGATTCGGTAGTCTTGGAGATATAATACGACGGGGTCTTAAACACCGAAACATTTTTCCAATAGATTACGATGAAAATTCTTGAGCTCGATAAAAGAATCGCGATTTTCCCATTGATAACTTCTACCTGCGTACGCGCGGTGTCACACGAAAGAATTCCGACATACCGAGTCCTCTCGTATGTTAGAAAACGGCATTTTCTCGCTTTCCCGAAAGAGGAACATTCAACTCGGATTTTTTTACTTCAGACCTTCAAGAGAAGGAAATAGTTGACAAATACACCCGTTTTTTTCATTGACTCTAATGAAAAACGTGACGTTTAAGTGACAGGTTTTTCATTAAAAATGTAAAATTGAGAAGGAACAAACGGATATATCATTTTGTGTAGATAGAGGCTGAGAAGAAACGAGAAGAATTCTAATGATGTGATGCGCTAGGATTATGTGTATATATATATGAAAGCAACATATATACAACGATGGAATAAGCAACAGTTGTCCAAGCCGGAATAGCGAGCGGAGGATGAAAGGAAGGGAAGCGCCAGAGTGAGAGAAAAGGGGGTACGAGAGGCGAGGACGAGGAAGAGAGGGGGGGGGCGATAAAACGAGTGAGTGCAAGAGTTATGCGCATATGTGTAATGGGAAACGCACGAGTGCGAAAAAGAGCTCTCGAGAAGCGAAAAGGAAAAAGAGGGGGAGAGAGAGAGAAAGAGGAAAAAAGGTGGATAGAGTGGGTGAGAGAGACGCGAATTGAGCGTAAAGCGCCGGGACCCGCTCTCGGTGGCTGCCGCTACGAGAGCTGATCCTGAGAAGGTGGAAATTTATGCGACACCGATAAAATATACACGTGACACTTAACACTCTCGCGCACATTTGTAATGTATTTATTTATCCATATAACATGCCCTCTACCGTTTATTTACGAGATTGCTGCTCGCCTCGTAATAAAGCCATATGATTGGCGTATAAATGTTTATTTAATTATTATTATACGTTAATAATATTATCGTTTAGTCTGTGTCAATTCATCATTACTGTATGACCTTCCAAATTATTTTCAGTTCAATCACACGACTCAACAACATTCAATAACCTCGATGACGTGTCTGCAAAGTTAATTTTAATTGATTTATCGTTGCAAAACTTTCCGTATACCTATCTCCCGGAGTCGATTTTTTTGAAGCAATCTAAAGAGCATTTTTTATTAATTTGAGAAAAATAATATTCCGACGGGAAAGCGCGTTCAATTACTGTCAGTGTAACGTATACACAGGATCGGTGCATCATGAACGGATCCTCAACATCACCTTTATACAGGCTTATTAGACAGTTCAAAGTCGACGGGGATTTTCCCTGCTCATATAACTGCGCGGCAACGATAGTTATACGTTCGAAATGTCGGAGAAATAAGTGCTGTCAAGAAGACGCATAATTACTCACCCACGTGGCCCATTAAGCGCTATACCAACTTCTGTATAACCTGCTGCCTGTAAACCAGCCTGACGCATATAAATATATGGTCTCTTTCGAGCTAAATTTTACGTGAGCTCTCTGCAATGACCAAGAAAATCTTAACCTTTCTTGGGACCGTATAAAACGCTGACTATTGAAAAAAAATTGAAAAATTTCAACTATTTTTCTTGTTCAAGAACAAAATAACGTATGCAATGGCATTTCCAAAAAATTATTCACAGGCCAATTGTTTCAATTTCAAGATTATGAGCGAGAATAATACTCCAAAGCTGCCAAGCGAATCGGTCAATTCTTTTCTGTCTCAGGATAAAGAAGAATATAACGATAACTACCCGGCAACGATCGTTTTCGTCTGGAATATCTCACAACGTACGAAACGTTGAAGAATAACGTAAAATCACAGGACGTGAATCGAAGAAGCTTGATTTGTGTCCTTACGCGAGAGATGAGCCTCCAGTACATGGATTGAATTGCACGGAACCTATTCCTAGTAATTCTACAAAGTAGCCGAGTCTGACACTCCTAATCTTCAAGATGTTTAATCTATTCGTATGCGTGGAATTTAATTTCGCACAGGCGGTAACTGTGGAGGCCGGAATCTGCATAGGACGTTGTTCAAAATTTTCGACAAATTTGAATAATTATTTTTATTTTTATAAAATATAAAAATAGATAATAGAATAATTAAAAAAATGATTTTTAAATGAAATTAAAATTAAAATTAAATGCTTGGAATTGCCGCCATATTGTTGATTGTATTTTTGACAGGTCCCCGCGTAATTGTAAATGTTATATTTTGATGGAATTTTAACAATGTCCAAGCATCGTCATGATTTTTGCACATCATTTTAGTTCGGCTCAAAAAATCTCGAATTGTTCCATGTTTTAGAATCATATCGGTATACATAGGATATGCAGGAGAGCTTCTCGAGTTCGATTGACGCGAGTGTATACGTAACTTACTGAAGGGATCGTTTGATGAGCGAGCACTCAAAGCGAGTCTGAAACTGCAATGGTGTGGATCTGGTAACGCGATCAGGAATGGTTTGCAAGGCGTCCGAGTGGCCACTGGACGCGCATATACAGATGCATCGTGTATATATTTATACATAAATAATGTACTCTGAGGGCAACACACATACATGTAATAAAGGCAATCATGTAATAATACAACACAGGCAGAGCAGCACAAACGTCGTCCCGGTCACGCTCGTTAGACAAGTAAATACGTACGTACGTTTGGTGGAGCACCAGTAGAGTACGACAGTCTTGAACAGACACAGACGAGCGAGAAAGGAAGAGAGGGATAGAAAGAAAGGGGAGAAATGCGTTGGAGTCGCGAGGATTCGTGCCCTTAAGTTCACTTTACACAGGGCACATGTATTCTCTCGCACGCGACACATAACCACATTAGGCTCGTGTGCATAATCACGTATATATTCTATATATATATATATATACGTTGAAACTAGAAGTAATAGTTGCGTGAACGCGATATTATAGGAAACTCGACTGTAAAATGCATTTCTGTAAGTAAACGTTCATGTGAAGAATAAAAAAATAATAAAGTCGTATAAAGAAGGCATTTTACTGCAATAGAATGATGTGCGTTACGCCCTTGTGCAAACAAGTCATTCGTATATCTATTTACGGACTTTAATGTACGAGGATAACCGCGCGCACTTTGCAAATGTAAAAGCGTAATAAGTTCTCCGACGATACGAAAAAAAACAGTCTCGGAATATGTTATTACGGATCATGAAGAAACTTCCTTGAGGGTGACGTATCCGATATATTGCGATTCGAATTGTGTAAAAATAAAATGTGCGATAGAAGTATTGTTCTGGAAGTCTTAAATTATTGAGCTCCGAGCTATCGAAGTTGAGTTTTGCTGGGCTTGTTAACGCTTGAATTTCAACGAGAATATAGTTGCAGAAAAAGTTGGATAAATAGAAACGATTTGAAAAATATATCGATGTGTCGAGAACCATGGAAATTTTATGAAGGGGAATTCGTAATGATTCCGTATCGTTTTTTTTTCCAATTTTTGCCAAATTAACGGACCAATCGAATGCTCGCGACGTGAGTGATTCATTGGACGCTTTTTTGAAGGACCAAATATAAAAGAAACGTAGACATTCGTTATTCCAACTATTACGCGTTGTAAGCGGGAGCTAACGACAGCGTTATTAGATATTTAAGTACAGGACTCGCTTTATGCACGAGTCCGGGTTAAAAGCGTAACGACGGTGGGCCAAACTCATAAGTTGCACCTCTTTACGAGGCATCTACGGCAAATACCCGGAGGATTGGAGAACACAGAGAGGCGAGAAGTCAGAGTAAGCGAGAAGGAGAGAGCCAGAGTGAACATTACGCTTGGAAAAGGCTTTCGGGTGCGTTGCATCGTCGTTCGTCCGCAGAAAGCGCGAGATAGAGGGGGAGGAAATAAAGGATAAAGAAAAAGAGAGATCAGCGAGTGGTTTGCCCGCGATATTTATAATGCGCACCTAACGGAAAAATATAAAAACATGAAAAAATGTGCATAAACAATGAAAAAAGATTCATTTCAAATACACGCGCATCTCAGTACAACTGGCGAGGAGCGGAGACTCTCCGGGCATAAAAGTTTTCCCTCCGGGATAACCAGTGAGCAGATGCGCACACGGGAATATAATATTTACTGGTGCCTGTAAGAGAAGACAGAAAGAATGAGAGCGCGAGGCAGAGAGAGAGAGAGAGGGAGAGAAGGGGAAGGATGGAATGCATGGAAAGACGGAGAGCGTCAGAGATAATTCGTCAAGTTAGAAGAAGGATAAAAGAGAAAAGAAAACAAGGCATGAAGCGGGAGGTTCGGCAGGAGTGCGCGTGAGCACTCTTTGCAAGAGCGCATTATGATAGGCAGTAATTACCAGCGGCATTAATTAGCCGTTTGATATATGAGTCTAGGGTGGGCTGGTACGGATCATTAGGTCCGTATACGCACTGTGTGCGCCGGTATGCCGTGTGTAAAACGCGTTACGTGTAAAACATGTTCAGACATCGAGCGTATCCGCAGTAAAAAATACCTGTATCTATACAATTAAATATTCGCGCATAGGAGGCATTCCGTGTCAGATTAACCATCGATCCTTCTTCGCCGTCATAATGGCATTGTAAATATGTATTAAAAACTTTTCTTTCCTCTCGGGATTACGCGCTTTCGCATATACCCTTCAATGTAGATCTATAAATGGAATATTTCATTCTGCTTATTACCGGTAGAATATTATCAACTTTTTTTTATCAAGAGTTTCGACGTCATTTTCTCCATTCACGATCATTTGATTAACGGTATTCGATGAATTTCAACAATTCCGGCAAATTACATCAAATTCCAATTGGATTATTTCATTTTTTCGATTCATGGAATTGTGGGCAATTGTTTTGCTGGAGCAGTCAATATATTTTGGGTATAAAGTATTTCAGCACGCATAAATGTTCTGAATTTGGATAAAATTGCAAATAGGATCGCATCACGCGACGCTCCACTTTTCGAGTGCAACTGCTCATTGAAAATGTTCCCATGCGGTTCCTCTTCCTTTCCTTCCACTGCTCAACATTTTTCCACCTGTTTCTTCTTCAGTCCCTTTATTTTATTTGGCGAGGATAAGAAAGAAAACAATATGAAGACTATAGTAAAAGGGAAAAAGGAAAGATGGCAAGCGTGTATTGCGAGGCTGGCTCGTTTAAAGCTGTAAACAAGTTGCTGCTGTAGCTGCTGGTCGGACTCGGCCGGTGGTGCGCCCCTCTACGTTGCCAAACATCCCCATAAAGTACGTTTTATCTATCGTAAATCGATGCGCGGTATATTTCACCGCTAGAGCTTCATACAATGCGGCTCAATTAATGCCAAACTCTTGTACTGATTTATTTCTCAGCTCGGCCTCGCTCGCACCCCTTTCGCCTTTCTCTCGTCTCGTCTTTTGCCCGCACCTCGTGTATTCCCTTCGTCGTTCTTTCTTTTTCTCTCGCTCGCATGCACACTCTTTTCTTCGTTGTTCCTCTTTATTCTCTCGTCTCACGCACGATCTCGATAATCTCTCGCGCGCCACTCTCTCACATGTTATTCTCAAGTGGAGTGCGTCGCGGGAACGTCAAGACGGAAATAAGGGCCTCGCGGAGGCGAAAATCAAGTGCATGAAGAATGAACGCAATAAATTTATTGGTAAAAATCTCGGAGGCAGAAATTTACAACTACTGAGCGAAGCATGTACTTAGAAGCTCGTAATCTTTGCATAATCGGACGAGTTCAATATACTTATCGGTGTGCCGCCTCCTCCTTCGAGAGACTTCCGATGTCTCGAATTTAATTATCGTGGAATGTGTCAGAATGTTGGCTGTAATGTCGTCGTCCTGGGATATTAATTAGCAGCTTCTCGACCTTCTCGCTCTTTCAATCTTTCTCTATATACACGTAGCTCCATCCTTTTCTTTTCATAGCAAGGCGACAACGATTATTGTTAGGTCTCTATTCCGCGAGGCGAAGGTGTTTGCAGAACGTATACGAAATCCGAACCTCTTCAACATCGCAAATACTCGAAATATAAGGTCCGTTGATTGTTGCCGAAAGCATTGTGGACTTCGTGCTTGTATATTTGTTACTAAATACACTCGTGCGTTCGGGCGTTCGCATTCAAGTTTCAGGATCCTCGATACAGCAAGAAAACATCATTGACTATACACGATGCAGTAGCTACGTAGAGATGGTACTCGAGAGAGTATATGCGAAATCCGAAACAACCGAATTCAACGAGACTATCGTAACTGAAGCTTATGTACTTTGTATACATCCAGTGTCCATACATACCGCATCATGCGGACCCGTATTCCATATTATGTACGAGCAGGAGGTTTTTTTATGTGTACTGATTATACTTTCCTAGCTCGCGTTTTTCTCCGCTCCTCAAATATCTGCTGACGCCTTTTTTTAACCTCGCTATTCATCGGAGCGATATGCGTGTCTGATTTTTTTACGAGGCCAACCAAAAGCACTATTTTTTTTATTACTCTACGTTTATTCCAACAAGTAAAAAAGAAACAGCAACAATTTTGCAAGTTTTATTATTCAGTGGGCGAATAATTGCAGCTTTGGGAGGCGTGAATCGAGGATCGGAATTTCGGGATGAGGTTTTCGATTTTGTCGAGTTGAAAAAATGATTTTTCGGAGGAAACTGCAGCAGTCACTCCCATATCTGTATTGGCGTTCGTTGAGTGCGAAATGTCTTTTGATATATATGTTGTATGTATATAGCGGCTTCCCTCTCGAGTTTCCTGCTCTTCTTGTACCCCGCGAGGTGAAGCCTCAAAGGACAGAGAAATAGAGGTGTCGCATGAGGAAACAACAAACTTGGACGCGAACCGCGCTAACGACGCCTCTCTGTCATCTTACCGCAATGGCGTTGCTGTTAACGGAAGCAGGGTATGAAAGGAGAAAGCCTTACGCCACGCTTCTCTCCTCATATTAACTCCAGCTATCTCTATATAATCGCTCTTTCTCCTAATCTCCTTCGCCGCTCTCTTTCTCTCTGCAGCTTTGTCGTTTGCTTTCAGGTTACTGGTAATATTGCAACGGGTTTCCATCCCTTGCCACGCAATTACAGAAATATCGTCGAGAATAAAAAAATTGCATGCACGCGAATTCAAATAATTATACGATCCCCGGACGTAATCATTTTCCTGGTACATCGAAATTATCATTTAATTATGACAATTATATCAACGTATTGAAATACATTGCCAACAGATTTATAAAGCATTGAATTTGATTCAACGCGCGTATGGTTCCAATAAGAGGAAAATGGGTCACATCGAACAGCGAAGATTAGGAACTGAGGGATGCGAAAATCCTCTTTCTCTCCATCGTCTCGCAGATGTCCACGATCTCTAATATTCCGAACAGTCATTGTTAACGACTGAGATGCCTCGCAACCCCTTGAAGATACACACGCGTATAAACATATATAAATGAATCGTCTTGTCTAGCTTGCTAAATACGTTGCAGCTTACTTGACGTGAAATAATAAATTGCGACAATGGAAAGCCAAAGACGGAGAGTACAATGCTTTTAGTATCCATAGACAATAGATGAAAATTAATACTCGTGTCTATCTATAAGCAGAAACATGTGCTTTGTGGGCAAAGAGACGTCAGTACCGAATGATATCAGGTTGTTAAAAAAATGCGAATCCATTCACATCTTCGGCCGAATTTGACTGCATTTTGTTGATGATGCAAGAAGAGGGGGAAAATTTGTTAATTTCTGAATGGATGGTAAGCTCGAAGGAGATAAAAGTTGAACAAACAAACGGGTGACGGGTAAACTGGAACGATAACTCGCGTCGCGAGGAACTCATCGGGACCGGATATTAAAGCGATGAGCGAAGGATATTGTGTGTAAGAGAGAAACACGAGAGTCGTACACGAGCGCATGTTGCGAATGCGTCAATGTTGCGTCAACGATGGATAATTATAGAATGCCAGAAATATATTTCCGTATATATCGAGCATTATAATTATCTGCCTATCCCGCAAAATCGACGTTTCTCCGTCAATACTCCACGTGATGACATGAAACAATTTTCAGTGGCATAATAAAAAAAAGCTATGGATAAAAGGTTTATTAATAAAACGCCGTGTGAATAACGAGACTGCGAGTTGTCAGGTTTGTTTAAATAATGATGAAATCGATACGGCAAAGTGCCCCAAATGGGAATAAGAATGCAATGGCGAATTCAATAAAGAGGAAAAAATTGAAAGGTTTCACTAATATTTGCACAACTATTCGGAAATAATCTCCGTCACGATAAAATCGTTTTAATCCCATAAATCTGTCTGTTGGAGTTTCTCCTTACTGGAGGTATATTGTATGCATTTCACGAATGCAACAGTCGCCCGAGGTATTCCCCCTATCTCTTTCTCTTGTTGTATATATTTTTGCTATGTGTATAAGCGCGTACTATATACACAAATATATAAATATATGTATGTGCATATACATATAGATAATGGAGAGCCCCCAAGGTGTCTCGTATCCGCGTCCATCGCTAAACAGCCCGAGCGTGAAATCAGACTAGCTATATAGTGATTCTCTACATAGTACCTCTCTTTCCCACTTACATTCGCGGTAACCCTCGTCTCGTACATTTGCCATCTCAAGAAGACTATACACATTAATACCAATATAGAACTTGGTCTTCTCTGCTTTCACCAATGGAGGAACGGTGAGTCGTTGCCTCTGTGTGTGTGTGTGTGTGTGTGTGAAACACACGTGTGCTCAGAATCACAAGAAAAAACAACTGCGAGTATATGGCGAACCCCCCTTGCCGTACACACGATATAGAATGAAGCGAGGTGTCAGTTTAGCTTCGAGTTCCTCGAAAATTCACCTTAGAGCCAAGAATGTCGTGCGAGCTGAGCTCGCCAAAATGAGCCCTTGATACGAACAATACCGTTTGCGAATAAAATAGAAAATAAACTCTACCGAGAAAGACTGGCGCGCGCTCTTGAAATGCGATCTACAAAAGCAAAAGGAACAACCGCGAGAGATGGTCCGGGCTTTTTTTCACCGTTAACTTATCGTCAGAGACGATTATTTTTCTTCCGGTTGTATTGTTGATACGTAAGGATACTCATCGAAGCTTGACTCAAAGAGGAATATATGAAGGTGGTTATTTAAGCTCGAAACAGGAGATGCATCACATCTGCATAGTTGCGGTATAAATAGAGGATCGGATGGATGTTACAACGTCGGTGTGGGTGAACGCAAGAGACTTGGAGAATCGAGATATGCTTCTGACTCTTCGCCCTTCGTTCTGACGTGTTCGGTGGTGTCACGTTTGCACCAAACGACGCACATGGCACAGCTGGGAGTCTGCATAGAGACTCTACGTGCCGCACTTCGTCTCTCGCTTCCCAAACACTTGACTATATATCTTCATCTATACGTGTTTATGTGTATGTGGGAGGATTGTTATGTGCGGACTGTGTGTAACGTTGGCGCGTTACAATTCCCCGTTTGTATTTCAAAGCTCTTGCATCCTCGCACGATCCCCCGTAGACCCCCATAAACCCTGGCGATACCATACACGAGGATACACCTTCGTATGTGTATATATGTGATATGTGCTCTTGGTTCGGTTGTTTTGGTCAAACGTCAGATCACGATCCACAAAGAGGGACGTACCAAGTTAAGGACGAGGACCAACCGCAGCGACCGGAATGACCAAATTGTACATGTCCACGAGATGCCCCAGGATTCCCCATAGCCTTTGCGATCCTTGCAACTGTTTGGCAAAATGTTCTATTCGTCGATCTTCAACATCCACGATCTTAGATGTCCATGCCAAGTCGTACTCAACTTTTAAGCACGTATGGGCACGTAGAAATAAGGCGATGGTTGTTGTTCAGGAGTGGCGAAGGTGACAGCATCGCGTTGATGCAGCGAGACGAAAAAAAGCTCAAGATTTGCGGGTGTAAAAAGATGGGGTATACGTGGAAAATCGAGCGGCAGTTTCAAATAATAAATTTGTGTTGTTTCGTTGTTGTTGTTTGTCACGAAGATCGAGGTACTTTTTTTTATAACTGCACAGACAAAAAATACAATAGAGATTGAGGAGGAAAGATAAAAAGTGCATATACGGAGGTAAAAATAACTCGAGTCAGTTTTTCACGATAAACTTTACTATAAGTAGGTTTCCAGACAAACGGCGATGGAGAAAGGAATAAAAAAAGAGGAGGGTCTGAGTTTGAATATATAGTAAATATATAGGACAATGTATACGACAACAGTCCACGTGTGACAATGTATTCGTGGATCATGGAAAATCCTCCCATCGACACGGATCAACACAGAGAAAAAAGCCAAAAGAAAAGGGCATGCGATGTATAGTATTTTTCCGGAATACCTCTTCGGCACTCAACCCTGAAGCAAGCAGGGAGAGCGTAAGCTTCTCATCCCTCCCATTCTCCCGCAGCATCATCGCGATCTCCTCGACATTCTCTTTTCTCATCTCGTCCTCTCTCCATTCCTTTTCTTCCCTCATCATACTCTCTTCGTTTTTTTTTCTTCTTATTATTACTTTTTTTTTTTCTACCAATCTTTCCTTCTCTTTCTCTCGCTCACTCACTTTGAAGCTTCATCCCTCTACATGTGGATAACTCTCGCGTGTCTCTTTATCTCTCACCCCTCCTCTCTTCTCCGGTAAACCCGTAACCCCCGGCCTCCTCACTCGCCCTCTCGAATCCTGCTCAGCTTCCATCCTTTTTTACTCTCTTCGCTGCTCTTCCCCGATGGCCTCCGCATCGCCGGCAGTTGGCGCGAAATCGTGGTGCCCAGCTAGCGATATCGGGCTACGTGAGTCGAGCGAATGAACGGGTAAACGAGACGGGGGTGGAGAACAAGGGGCAGAGGGGTGGACCTTCAGGGAGGAAAGGATAGGACGTTAAGGAGGATGAGTTCATGACGTGAGAGGATAGCTCAAGAAAGGGGGAGAGAGAGAGAGAGAGAGAGAACCAGAGAGCGAAGAAGCAGGTTACGGAGATGAGGAGCTGCAGAGAAAGGGGGTTGGACGAAAGACAGGCGTATAGGGAGCACGTATAAACGCTCCTCTCTCTCTCTCTCTCTCTCTCTCTCTCTCTCTACGAAGAGATGTAGTGTATTTTCTCTTCACCTCCTAAGCCCCCTCATCTCTACCATAGAGAAACACAGGTAGACCAGCCACCGCGTCGGTGTGAAGTAATGCCTGGCGTTCATAGTCAAAACGGCGTACGACCCAAACAATTTTCTCCCAACACCGGAATGAACCGCGACCTTCGAGTTGCTAGCACTCCTGAATATACACATAGAAGCATTCTCTGCTCATGGCGCATATGGGAAGTTTCAAGTCGAAGGAATCATCATTAAGAAAAACAAAAATTTCATAACGAAAAGAAAAGAATTTATACTAAAAACTAGATGACACTATGAGGTGGAAAAATATTCAAGAAGTACGTCGTCGATGTAATTTCCAAAGTAATATCAACCGGGCGTTAATTAATTGGGAAACATTAAATTTGACGGATCGAAAATATACAAAAAAATCGTCGTTTAAGAAAAAAATCAAAACTTGAAGCATTTTCAATAATTAATTATTACAAAACGTACATTTTTCATTAAAAATCCGGTTCTGGCAACCGAGTACAAGTTTTAAGCCTGATAAAGTAATTTTTTCTATATTCGACGGACAGTGTCGATAGCTCGATGATTCAAGACGAAATTTCCTGTGTATAGTTGCATAGCTACGTAACTATCATAGTGATGCAACGAGGCTGCTGCTGCTGCTGCTGCTGCTTTCGAGCCAAACGCCGAGGGAAAGGGAGGAGGAAAGGGAGAGGCGAAAGGGCAAGAGGGGATGAGAAGCTAGAGTATAGGTAGGGTATAGGGTAGATAACCCGGCATCCTAGTGCCAAGATAACCCGACTTGACCCGCGGGTCCTCCTTGCTGAATAATTACGGGTAAGGCGCGCACCAGCAGCTACGGTGTACTTGCTTCGTTCTATTCATATGTATGTGTATACGTATAGTTTATAACTATAGGGACGCGATAGTGTCGGTAGAGTCGGTGAGATCCGAAAGGTAGAGTGTACTTTGGACATGCAGGGCCTCAAACTATCCGAAGCTTCAAAAGCTCAACGAAATATCCTGCTAAAACCCTAAAACTCGACATTTCTTTTTCCCTTTTAAATAAAGTCATTTATACTTTATACAAAGTGAGAGAACTCTCGTTTACGATTAATGTTTAAATCTACATTTTATCTTAATTTATACAAAAGTGTAAAAATATTTGGTATGTCATAAAAAAAATGGCCGCATATGACGAAGACGACGAGTTCCGATCGTTGTTGGCCTTTCGAATGCGCTCGTAGCGAACGAATCTTTGTTGAATTATTTTTCGTCCAAGGTTTTTGCCCCGTGCACGGTAATGGGTTTCTGGTCTATTATCCTTTTCCTTCGAGTCTCGTTGCTAGTTTGTGTGCACTTGAAAGTCGTTTCTTAGTTACCTCGTGGTGGTGGTGCTGGTTGTGCAAGATCGCACAGCGTGAAAAAGCGAGAGCCGTGGCAAGGGGGTTGAAAACGTGATCGTCTTTCTCTCGGACGCCCATGAGAGCCAACGAGAAAACGAAAGGAGACTCGGATGCCACACACCGGCCAGGACTTCTCTATAAATGTACATCGAGATCAGTTTTGGAGGTAAAAGGTTGTGAGGGAAGGCTTGAAAAGCTTGGAAAGTAAGATTCGTTACGTCCTTTAATTTATAAGACGCGGTCCATGGAGTATTCTATTGGTTCGCGCGGTGTACACCGCTCTCGTTACTCTCTGGCGACCCGGCCCAGCACGCGGCCCGGACTCGAGAGTCACGAACGAACACGCACGCCAAGCAGGATAGATTCTGTGTGTGCAACCTCCCGCGTATATACCTTTTCGTCATTTTTCATTCGTATATACACGAAGCGCTGTTCTTCTCTCTCGATCTCCTCGTTGCTCCGCTTCTTCCACCCTTGGCCACTGAAGCATCGTCCATTACGAGAAGGATCGGTCGCGAATGGAGAGAAAGAAAAGTAGTGGCGATGAGAGCACGCGAGAGAGAGAGTACGGAGAGCAAAGAGCATCGCGAGAAAACGAGCCGAACTGATGCGCTTCATAAGGACGCGCGTATCTGGTCCGTGTGTTTTGCAATAGCAGTAGGACGAACAGTATTATTCGAACTTGGGAGCGAAAGAAAGAGCGCGAGTAGGTTGAACTATACAGACTTGGTCCCATTCGTGCGAACTCCGCGTCCACAGCCATAGGCCAAAGCACAAACTCTTTTGGTGCTCGCCACGATATCATGCCATGGGGAGCAGAACCGAGAGTAGAAGACACCATGGAACACACTGTGAGTGCGGATCTACCGTGTGCTCTCTCGCCAGCTCCTCTCGCACGACCACGCGGAATCGAAGACGGCATACGAACTTTTTCCCTCTCTCTCGCTCTCCATCCTTCCTTCCTTCTTTCTTTCTTTGGGCCTCGACATAATGCTCGTTGTGGCTGGTACACAATGCTACTTAGACCGGGACCGAGTGGCCGCTGGCCCACAGCATTACGGAGAATTCGCTCACGGGCACAGAGTTCACGGAGTTCATCGAGCAGTGCGCACGATGAAGCGAAAAAGAAAGAGACCGATAATATAAAATGCATCGAGCGAAACAACGAACGAAACGTGCCTTTTACCATTCCTCCTGCAAATCTCGATCGATTTATCTATTCCCACAGTTCGATCTGAAGCGCATAGAAACCGGAAATGCGATAATTTATTGTATGCCAAGATTCGCCATCGAGAAATTCATATTTTTCTCTCAAATCTGTTGCTGTTTCATCGAAATTATCAAAACAATCCGTTTGGTTGATTAATAAAGACCGAATCAACTTGCTGCAATTTTGAACAATGTCTGAGCAGGAGAATAAAGTTCACCCAGCTCAAATGTAACTTATCCAAATATATTTCACAACTTAATTTAATCTCCTCTGTTAATAGGTCGCGATGTCAAAACGAACTTGTATGCTTCGGGAAAGCCGACAGTTTTTCGGACCTGCATCAAAAGGTGAAGAGGTCAAAAGCTTCTATTATTGAGAAGAGCGAATAGTAGGCGCGTGTATAATTGAGTGAACCAGATATAGTCCTGCAATGTACAATATTCGCGACGGTAAAAAGCTCCGAGCGTGTTTGAAATTCGACTAATTGACGTATCGTATATTGCTGCGTGTATATGGATTAATATATAGGCGAAACACGTGTGTGGATAACATTCTATCATTCCTGATTGACCTCGTTTCAACGAGGTCAACGTCAATTAAAAGAATCCCTCGATCAAGTAACCGCGAATGATTGCAAAAATATTCTTCAACGTCATACACTTGTGCATAAACTTATCGAACGGTTGAACAAAGTTGTCCGGTGATCATGTCTGTCATGACTATGTGACAGGTGAGCGGTAGAAAATGTTGAACAAATACCAAGTAAAAAAAGGGAAAGCCTTCGGCCCGGCCGGTGCGGTTTGTGCTGCAGCTGGAAAAGTTTCGGTTCTCGTTCCACACTCGATTGTCCGCTCAAAGACAGAAAAAGCAGGCATCGTCAAAGGAAAGAGAGAAACATTCCACGGGTAAATCTCCTTTATGGGACTCCGTGTGACTCAAGATGTCCCGGGCCAATCGAGAATGCATGGAGAAGAGAAAACGGAAGAATTCAGTCGAGCCGATCGTTCTGAAGGATTTTTAATTATATATTATTTGTTTCTTCATTTTATTCGAGTGGGATATTCAGGATCGATGATGTTACGATGGACGTAGGAATTGCTGCTGGTGCTGATGCAAACGCCCGGGCAACTTGGTAAAGCAAAGTGGGAGTAACGACGAAAAATGGAAAAAGAAAGCGAGAGATAAAGAGAGAGAGAGAGAGAGAGAGAGAGAGAGAGAGAGGGAAGTGTACAGAGGTAAAGAAGTTTGTACGATCGGTATAACGAGGCCTCGTTTCGTTCGGAAAGTACACCGAGACTACTGGATATACAAGCGGGTGAGGTTGCCCCGGTAATGAGAGCACCGCAAGAAGAAGATGAGCTACCATTACCCAGCTACTGTACATCCCCAACATTGGTGTGTACCCCTCCTTGCTCTTCTCTCTTTCTGCCTTTTTCCCTTTCTCTCTCTCTCTCTCTCTCTCTCTCTCGCTTGCTCGCCTGCACCGCCTCCTCTACCATTCCCTAACCCTGACATTAGAGGATCGTCCATCATCCATTAGTCCGTCGTCGAATATCTTTCTTCGCTCGTGATGCTTCTACCTCGTGCCTGGTTTACTGGCATGCGAAATGCTCCCACAATATTCTATGGACTTTTGTCGATAAATCGATCCCATAGGAAGCTTCGGCAAAACGAGCGAACAATTTGAAATCGTTCCGCGCAACGACGTTGTTGCCATTGCGTCTTTCACATGCAGGCTGAAGGAGATTAGTCAATAATCTATCGGCATTATTTTTGAATCCGCATTTATGAGAGCGATTTGGTCAGAAAAATCCACAGCGAGTGAAAAAAAAGGGAGAATTGTTGTGTACGATTTGAGTAACTGTCAAATGTCGACCTGTTGCTGTCGGTCAACCCTTCAAATTTGTCTTTTCTAGATAACATCTTTCGTCCACATCGCGATCTACACTGGATATATGAAGAATATCTTGCTTATATAGAAGAGCTTGAAAATGAAAGATGTCCGGTACGAGTTGGAACTGGCAGGTTCGAAGCAGGTTCGCAGATGCACGTATGCACGGCTCGGGCCCGGGCGAAGGGCTTTGATGTCGACGGATAGGATGGCAAGCGGGAGAAGAAGAGGAACGTCGTCTGGACGTAACGTCGTCGAATCTCCTTGTCGACTTTGATTTTGTCCTTTTTTTCTTTTCTCGGTGGCAAGAGAGCACACACGGGGGGTCATTATAACGAGGTCTCGTGTCTCGCGACGAGTGGGCTCGGATATGTTTCGTAATGGGAGATGAAGATGGTCTTGCAGGGTTAACCCGCCGGGAAATAAGGACAAGGAAGAAGGGAGAGAATAGAGTAGTCGGAAGGGAGTAGACAGCAAAAGAGATAAAGGAAGCTGCGAAAAAAGATGGAGGATGGAAATGAGGATCGGAGAGTGAAGGCGAAGAGGTATATATATATAGGGAGCAGCGGAGGAAAAGAAAATGAGAATGAGCAAAAAAGGAAGGAGTAGCACGTGCTTACAAACATTCTACGAGCTGTCCCTTTCCCTTATTATTTTTCCTTCGTCTCTCTTTCTCTCTTTCTCTCAATTTCGATCCTCTTACCTCCTCTTACCTACCCCCATTGGTTAAACCGGCGCTGATAGGCAAAGTGTACGAGTTAGCCGGCAGGTCGCCAAGTCGCCACAAGAGAAAACTCGGACTATATATAAAAAGGGGATACAGGCATTCGAAGGGAGTGAGACTAAGCCACTGTATGAGAGACTTTACCATACCGTTGTACGGAGAAGAAGAGACGTACGGTGTATGTCCTACCGACATGCAGGCATACTAAACATTCTCTCACACACAAATGAACACACCCACATAGATATATAAAAGCAGAGTGAAATATCTATAGGATATCCGTATGGAAAGGAGCCCCCGTATCTCACTGGTCAGAGCCACTTAATTGACACGCGGCGCGTCCCTAACACGTCGCGACCCCCCATCCAGGTTCCGTATGCTGTCCTGCGCGGCACCGCCACCGGCAAATCTCAACGGAGAAACAACTCAAAGAGGGAAGACAGCTAGAAAGAGACTGAGAGAGAGAGAGAGAGAGAGAGAGAGAGAGGAGAGAGAAAAGAAGTATTGAAGCTCGTACACGAACGTGTGTGCAACATTCGACGCGGTGAACCAACATCACGGATCTCCATCTGTCGCGGCTGCCGCGCCACCAACACTCCCTAAACCGCAGCTCAGACACAATGTGTAAAGGTCATTCCTATCGAACTGGCAGCATTCGAGGCTCCAATCCATTCTTCGTGGAAAACTATTTTACCCTCCAGACGAAATACGAGCAGCCAGGGAGTGGATCGAACCAAAAAGCCTCCAAACCATTCTAGCAGGATCTCCAAAACCGAATAATGAATCGTCAACCCAAGTTTTAACGTGTCGGAACAAAATCAAATTGATTTTGCGAGCTTTTGTCTTGAAATTTATGAAAACTTTTCAAGAGTTCGAATTAAAATGTATCTGCCGAAGAATTGATCTCTGTAAGGGTAGATTGCTATATATCTAGTCTTTTGAGTATATTCGCATTCGAGGTATTTATAGAGTTATATGTGCATATGGATGTCCACATAGTCCACGTCGAAGAATTGACAGTGTGCTGGACTGAAAGCTTTCGGAGAGCACACACTTGGCACCTGGTAACAAACGTAGAAATTGGAACAGGCTCGTCTGTCGACAAAAGCTTATAGATGGATATACACATAAAGGGTGTATAGCGAGGAATACGAGAGCATCGTTCGACGGAGTATATATATCCTGTCGCGGCTCTCACACACGCACAACTACCGTTGACGAGTCTACGTTAGGTTATATATATTACGCTCGTTGGATCCAAACGTGATTACCGGATTGATGTGTGAGGCCAACTGATGGACGCTTTTCACGTATATATTTTTAACAGTCGTCGAGCTAAATGATTGAAAGACGGGACAAAAGTTGGTCAGAACAGGTGTTGGAAAAAAAAAAGTCATTCAGGATGGAAGCAGGAGATTGGTCATCAACGATTTTCCCTTTTTTATTTAACGATCGCGGGATACATGGAGCGATTTCTCCGTGGTCTTGGAAAAATGCATTTAGCTACGAATATAATCAATCACTCCTATTTACTCAGCGAGTTCGGAGCGTTGATCAATTTATGGCCTTTCTCGTGCTTACACAGACACCCAGACACACATTTGAAAAATAAGACTCTCTCAGCACATTTAGCCGAGGTTGGGGAGAGCGGCAAGAGTTTCTCGACAGTGCTGTGAAGATCGTGCCGCGATGATGCCGAGACGAGCCACGTCGGGAAAAGAGCAAGAGAGCGCATCAGCCTGAGCGCATCAGGAAAGACGCGAAAGGTTCTGCTCTTTAAAACCGCTGGATGTCAGACAGGAAGGGCTTGTGTTTTCCATCTCTCGCTGATTGTGAGTTTCACCCAGCAGAGCCCCTTTTGCTGCTCTTTCTCGGCCCCTGCTGATTTCGAACAGGATTACACACACTTTTTTATACAAAAATTAAACGAGTATATACGCACCTCTCGAAGCTGCGATTATCGCGAAAAACGGTGGCGACTCGAATGTTGATCTGCTCGTCAAAGCGATTTCTTTCTATTTATATAGAAAAATAATCGTGCTGACAAGTTGCCTCGAGTTCTCAGAGGAGAACGCTCTCCCCGGAAGAACTATTTAAACGTCGATCAAGAGTGTCCACTCGCATTTCTGTACCGACTATTCGATCGTTTTAGAAAAATTCGTACGGGCAGAAACGTCGAGGGTATAAGAAGAAAGTTATATTTATGTGACAATCCCTCGTTGCACAAACTCAGAGCTAATTCCAAGAGGATCGATATTTTTTCTCTTATCCATTTACGCACACATGATAATATTATGTACGATATAAAGAGACTCGAGAGGTATTCTATATCGGTAACAAACAGAGAGATAACTCTGTCGGAGGGGTGGTGCAGGTAAAAAGGCACGAGGCCTGCAATATGGGCTCGCGGATGAGAAAGATCCTTCCAGCAAAAAGGCGGACAACGCGAAAAGGTATATAAGAAGCTCTCCAAAGGAGCAAATAAGAAAGAGAAAAATGCTGAGGAATATAAGAGAGGGGATAGTTTGCTCTGGATTCCAAACGTGACCCCGCGTGATGACCCGGCGAGAACATCTCCGCGAACATCCTTACCCGGTTCTTTCTCGCTTTTCACATTCGACCAACCTATCTCTCCGGTCGTCGTTCCTCTCCGCAATTATATCCCCCTCCCCCTTCCCCCCTCCTCCCTCCTCCCCCGCCGCTGCTTCTTCTGCCGGTTATAGTACGAAACCTCCGCTACGTTGACTCTCCGCGTATACTCCTTTCTCGATTGTGCATATACGTATATTTATACGGTGCAGCATTATCCACTACACTTTCATATCGTGTAATGACACTTATCAAAAGTTTGCAATTCAAGTTACAGGACTCTGATAATGTTCGAAACTCCGGCTAATTCAACAGTCTTATTTCGACTTAATCCACTGCTGTACGCCGACACTCGACCGAGTGGTGCTTCACTCATAAATAATGGAAAAAAATAAGCCATTCTCTTACATTTCATCAAAACATTTTCACGAGGACAACGATACTCGAAATTTTCACATTTCTTGGGATTCTTTCGTCAACCAAATATCCTGCTAATATTCATGCAATTTCAAATCACTCTCGAACAATAAGTAGGCAGGCTACGAGGCAGGTTGATCGATATCAATTAAATATTTAGCCTTCGGAAATTATAATGTTCTTTTTATACCGTGCGCTTGCGGTTGGGCCAGTCGGATTGCATTTTTTTAAACGCAGTCATCATAATCATCCCGGGGAGACTCTTTTCAGTATTTATATTTTTTTTTTAGACCCCAACCGGGGTCGTCGATCAAAGCGGAGGATCATGCGTTTTTCATTGTTAACGAGCGACGCATTTAAATTTCTGCTCGCTCCCTGCGTCGCCGATTTTCTTTCCATCGACTCCATTCTTTTAATTCAAAAATTTCTTTCATCTTTATGGAAAATAATATGAAATATCTGTAAACTTATGATTGAAACTGTGGGGAATTACTAAGAAATTTGTTTTTTCTTTACTTACATTTGATCGGGGTTAATTATAATTTGTCGAATTCAAGGAAAGGGATGAGGATCAAGTTCGAGGGAGATAGGAAAAGAGAATGAGCGCGAGCTCGCGATATCACGTTTAAAGCGTAAGACTTTAATTGAGTGTAATTTGCGTGGCGGAACGCGATCCCGAAGACTGTAAACAACTCGACGGTCCGAGTGCACAGAGAAATAAAGCGGTGGTGGAGTCACCGAGAGTTATGTACGTTCGCGGGTAGAAAATTCTCGAGGTTGCCGACCTTAAGTCTCTCGCGTATGGCATGCACTTTGCAATTGTACAACTTCGAGGGACAGTGTGGAAAAATAAAAAATCGGAAAGAAAGTGGGCGCGTCGACTCATTTTTAGCAACGCAACTACAAAGTAAGAAATTCACTTTCATAGATTCCTAAATATTCAATTCATTTTCCATCCGAAACTTTTGCCATTTTTTTTTTTTCAATTATCCGAATTGATTTTTTAAACTAAATTCTGGAAAAACTGAAATTTTCTTTCGCGTCTTCGCGATAGATACTTCTTTGTCTAAATTGGACGAATCGTTGCCTGATAATTTTACCGGGGAAGTGACAGACAAAAGAAAACAGAAAGTCGAGGCTTGATTGGCATTTCACATTTGCTTTATATCCTCGTATTAAATGAGAGCGCTAAAAACATAAAAGGTCAGGGAATAAAGCTCGGGAAATGTTGAAGCAGCGATTGCCATATCTACATCTTTATCAATTTTCAGTTTGCATTTTATTTCGATCCGCATGGTCGCTTCTCTGTGCTTTAGTTCATTGCAATTTGTACGTTGGCGATATTTGACGAAAATATGACGTGAAATATTGCATAATGATTATCTACGAATAATTAACGAGTGAAATCGCGTTTTGTCCAATTATTTCGATAAAAACTATGCAATTATTCTAGTCGATAAATTTGCTCAAGAATTAGTCTGAATGGCGATTACTGTATGTTCGAAGTACCATATGGAAAAAAATATTTGAGCCCCTGCCACTTGTTGAGTGTAATCGAAATTCGATGTATAGGTTCGCAGACTGGACGTGAATAAATTTCTACCAGAACCTGATACACAAAGTTAAAGGTTTACGCAATAAATAAGTGTATGTCCGAAATGCGAAATAACATTCCTGACGTCGAAAATTCTTGGAAAGTCAATGAGAGGGAAGAGATTGATTAGGCCAAAATGAAAAATATCAATCGATGAAAAGTTTGACAAGCGGAATAAAAAGAGGAACAATGAATATCCGGTATAGCGGTTAGAGGTTCGAATCGCTGATACAGATTGCATCTCGTTTTTTTCGTTTCATCTCGTATAGGATAGTAAAAGGAGAAAAAAAAAAAAAGAAGCAACGTAAAAATAAGAGTAGAAGTATAAACGAAGAGCAGACGTGAACAAAAAATATATAGTGGACGGTTATAGTATATCTAGACAGTGGTTCGTTGCTTCATTCTTTCTCTGTTTCTCGTTCGCGAAATACGGCACGTAGGGTAGTAATAGCGGCGCATTCGGTGAGCCTGGGAGGGCAGTGATGGAGCGAGTGAGGGGGTTGGCAAGGAAGAGAGAGAGAGAGAGAGGGATGAGAAGAGGGAAGAGGAGCGTCGAGGGTTTGGTACGCGAGACTGGTCTGGTCGTTTAGCAGAGAAACGAGACCAGACCCATATATACATGTATACAAAATGACATCTATCAAGCAAAAGGGCTCAGCGTCTCCAAAGTTTTCGTGTTAAATTGGCTGGATTACGTCCTCCGTCTCGGAGAGGTATTTGCAATATGTATAAGTATATGTAGGAGGGTGAGTGAACGCGAGTAAAAGAGAAAAGGATAAAAATAGAGAAATGGAGGGGGCGGTGATGGAGGGTGAGCAGCAGGTTGAGGGAGTGATCGCACGGGGCCAGGTACGCCGTCTGGCCAAAGTCTGCACTTTGGAGGCCGGAGGATTGCAGGGGGAGGCTCGAACAGAGGGTGCAGAACATTTGAGGGTGGATATAGCCCGGAGGGGTGGTCGGTGCGGAGCAACGAAACTGCCGTACTCTCGTAAAGTCTAATGCATTTGTTGTCGGGCAGCTAGGTGAACAAGAAGAGAGGCAACGTCGGGAGGAATGGGGGGAAGGATAGAGGAAGGGTGCAACGAGAAATGGGGCTGAGGGGCTAACGCCGTTGCACCGACACCGCGAATTTACGCAGACCTCGTAAAACCGGTATGGATTGACACGTCGACGGGTGCAGTAAACGTTAGCTCACCACGTTCTACCACCGCCTCGTATATATATCATTATATACAGACATATAATAAAGACTATGCGAAAGCTTGCAAAAAGACTTGAACCGCACCAAATTCAGGTGTTAAGGCCATTCGGTTCTTCCGTTACACTTTAAAAACTCATTCAATTTTCAATAATTACGAATACCACTATTTACTATCGATATTGTTATTGCCACGATTATTTACACCTTATTTTTGAAGTAGTTATCATCGGACATCGTGTCGTTCTTGTTCTCGCACTGCGGGCTTCATTTCCAATGACATCCTAATTATTTTTCGTCTCGAATACACTTGTGGATTATGAACGAAATTATACGAATGGACTTGGCCGAATATTTCGTCTGATTTCTTCATAACCGCATGTTTGTTTAACAGGAAACTTTGTCACGTCATTTAATTGAGAATTATGTGTTTATTTTTGTTCATTTTTCTCTTTTATATTCCAATTTTTTTTGTTTTGTTTTTATTAGTCACGTCGATCGGCCGTGGAAAAAAATGCAAAAATTATGGAGAAACGAAGAAAAGGAGAGTCTCTCGGGTTTTGTGGAAAAATGAGTCGTACGATCGATACGAGAGTTTTGATAGGATGCGTACGTGCATATATATGATGGCTATATATTATTCCATGCGAATGTACCATGAGGGAAAACGCATCGCGTCTTTATGGTATTAATTTATATAGAAGAGACACGGTGCGTGCGAGCTAGTGTGCGTTCTCGCGTGCACGTCGAAGTTGGAGTTAGGGGGTGGCACGACGTAGGGTCGAAGAAGAAAAAGAGGAAGAGAAAGAGAAGAGGAGGAGGAGGAGGAGGGATGAAGAGAAGAAGAGGAAAAATAGCGAATGAGAGAGTGAGATCGCGATAACGAGCAACGGCAGGAGGAAAGAGAGAGGGAGAGAATAGAGAAAGAGGGTCAGGGGACAATAACAGTGCTGCGTTTTCGGGCAACGACCCCCGTTGCCATCCCTCTGATCCACCAAATGCTAAGAGAGACGGAAGGATGGGAAGATAGGAACGGAGAGAGCAAGAGAAATACGAGTCCAAAGGACACGCGAAACAGAGAGAGAGAGAGAGAGAGAGAGAGAGAGAGAGAGGACGGGAAAGAGAAAGAGGGTGAAAGGGTGAAGAGTGCGAGTGAGAATTCAACGATCCTCCACCCCCACCGTTTCGTCTACTATTCACTCGCTTCACCCCCAAACCGAACGAAGAGCCTCCCGGCTGAATTCTCCTACACACAAAAACGAGCCAACACACTACTTCGTATCTCACAACCCTCAACGACAACTCGGCCTACGCGTCCTACACACCTTTTCGAGCCTTAACCCCTTTTCTCTCCATATTCAACCCTCGACTGTCTCTATCCTTTTCTCCTTCTCGTGCCATTTCTACGTTATTTCTCCGCTCGTATATTTATCCTCGTATTCGCCAACGACCAAAGTGCCTCAAACTTGTCTCCATCTCTTCATCGTCCCCCAAACTTTGCTAGCCTCTTCGTTTACTTCAAACTTTATTAAACATTGTACATTTTCTGTCATATCAAATATTAGCATAACCATTAAAACATTTTTTTCGTTTTTTTTTCTTCATATTTTTCACTAGACCTTCGAGTCCGTTCGATTTATTTTGAAACAAATGCATGTTTATTTCGTTGCAGTTCGAATGTCATGCACTTGAATGTCGCCTATGCAGGTGCAGCGCTCCTTCGTATGTGCCACTCGAATGGGATCTCTCAAGAGTCGAAAACTCTCGACGAGTTTCCAGGCATCGTCGCTGCTCTGGTTGTAAGCACACGATACTATCGCTTATTCGCCAAAAAACAATGAGCGACCGAAACGCATTTTTGATTTTTTTCCCCAAGTCGTACTAGGATGAAAAGTATCAGTGACAACGCTTTGCGAAACTATAGGATTTCACACGAATGTGTCGAGGGGCATTCGAGGCTGAACCAGACGAGAATGTACAAACCAGATTGAGGCAGTTACTGAATTTCGAGTGTTGATGGTCCTTGCTTTTCGACACTCTCCTCTCCGACACTAACTATATATACACTTTGTCCTTCGGTAATCGATATTTCGGAAAATCGAGAAGAGCACTTCATTTCTTGCTCTGTACGATTGAATGCTATTGAAATACATTTTCCGTGCAACATTTCGGCTTCAAACTGAAGCAGTTTCGACCACCGGTCAATCCCTTTGACGCCAATTTTCATCAGTTGACGGTCAAATCTCTTCTACTAACTACTTTTAATGACAAAATTTCTCCTCTCATGTTTTCTCGAGAAAAAAAAACGCTTTTATCAGGCAAACATTTTCCGAAAGGGAACGTCGATCCCGCAAACTAATTGATGCATTTTAAAATGCCCCGCATGCCCGATCAATTCGGTTTTGCCTCATCCGCTCCTTACTCTGCGCTTTTGGTCGAATCATTTTTATTGTCGAATGACGGTTCGAGCGCACAATTGGCATTAATTCATTCGGAACCGTTGCAATAACTAAAAATCATTTATTCAACATTTCGAGTGCGGCAAAAAAAAAAACTTTTTTTAAAACTAATTCATTGCGAATTCTTGTTTGAATATTAGTCAGCGATAGACTATATCACGACTTTCCTTTATAACAATCAATCACTGAATTCTTAATCGCACGATCCTATGCAAAATACAAAATTACTGAATAAAAGTCGCGAGAGAATCCGTTTCCGGCTTGAAACCGTGAATGAAAATGTCATGAATTCGTCGCGGTAGTTAATAATGAAAAAAAAACCACTGATGCTCATCGATTCGCGATGTAAACATTAAATTTTGGCATTTCATTAAATAAAAATGAATTGTTTGGTTACAGCGCATCAGGAATTCGATTTTGTGGCTAATTTTGGTCAACAATGTACCGGGTCCGCGTTCCGGTGTTGATCAACTCGAAAAATAATGGGAGGAACATAAAGTGAGTAAAATGGAAGTGATGCAACGATTAAAGGGTTGATGCGGAGAGGGTGAGTCAGTCGACGGCCCTTTGAGAACCAGACAAAAGTTCGGTGATATAAGAGACGGGTTTGTATATTATTCGGGTATGTGCGTGAGGGTGGCCGTGTGCGATAGTCTTGTCTCGAGGGTGGTGCTTCGTGAGGTCGGTCTGTTAGCAAGACAAGAAAGGAGAGACGAGCCAAGCTAAACGGTATTACGGTGGACATGATGTGAGTTGGGACCTCGAATGTTGTATATACCTCCGTACATATGTATTTTAACGGAGCTATTACGTGGCTTGGAGCATTTCCACCCGTTAAAAAATAATCCGGGTTGTTTCAAGCTTCAGAAGTCTTGGCTGAGCTTGTTCCGAATGGGCATTGTGCGTAATACATGCTAAATCGCTCAATTTTGAATCGCTCGAATTTGACTGCAGAAAATTGCAAGTAAGATAATTTTCAAGATTTTCATATTCAGAGCAGAAAGTGAATCCAAAGAAACGAACAAATTGCAATAAACAAAAGAATACGAAGCAAAACGTATTTTTTGTTAACGAAACTCATTTGAAATGTGTGTAAAGATTAGTTGAAATATAGCGTGGATTTATTTTCAAGTCTGGAGGGGAAGACGGAGTAAAAAAAAAAATTAATTCCACCAGGATGAGCCTTGGGAGTTAGAGCCCAAGCAGGTTTACGTCCACCGACTAATCCAACCAATCTACGGAAAACGTTAAGTCCCCGGACACGATCTTGATCCTCTCTGGCTCTCCTTCTCTCTCGCAACACTTTCATTAATTTCTTTCTCATCGGCTGAAGACAGTTTGGCAATCAGATACAATGGCGGGTCAACAGAATGCGAGAAAATGCTCGTGAAGACGGAGGAAAAAATAAAATCCTTGTTTAAAAATCAGATTGTCATTTTTTTTCATGGTGGAGGAAAAAAATGCCGAATAGTATACCAGAATCTTGAAACAATAATACGTAAAACAGCATTAGAATGATCCGACAAAAGAGGGAGGGCCCGCAGCCGGAATGAAAAGATTTGTAGCTGAACGACAAGAATTAAAACGGACGTGACGACTAGGCCGGCAAACGAGGAATATACGTCAAGAGAGCGTCAAAGAACACGAGGGAAAAAGAAACAGGCAGAGAGAGAGAGAGAGAGAGAGAGAGAGAGAGAGAGAGAGATAGAGAGGGCGAGGGCGGGAGGGAGGGAGTGGAAGAGCGGAAAGGCGCTCGTTCGCTGAGAGTCCTGAGCTGAAATTCTGGTTTCGGGCGGGTGAGGGCCTGTTTTCGCCCGAGAGAGAACCTCGGAGGGAGTGAGAAAGAAATAGAAAGAGCGAGGAGAAAAGAGAGAATAGAAAGGGCCGGGTGAGGGAGGGCGACGGAGGGGTTGTTGGCACGCGGGGAGGTTCAGGGATGGCGCCTGAGACGTCGTTAACAGAAGGTCTCTCTCGGTGTGAACGAACTCCAAGCTCTTTCTCTCTCTCTCGCGCTCTCTTAGCACGCGATATATAGGAAAGGAGAAAGAGAGCGGAGCAGGTTTGAAGGGTGGGCAAGAGTGAGGAGAAAAGCCCAGACCGAAGCCCAGACGCAAAAGTTGGATGGCCAGACGCACGTATAATTCGGTGTGCGTAAAAACATATATATACATGTATATGTGTACATATAAATATATAGATATATATTTATAAATGAAAATCGACGTAGACGTATGGGTATGCGTGTGTATATGGGAGGCGAAGCTTTTTGTGTATAGTCCCACCATATTGCGTACACGAACGTGCGTGATGGCCCTCTGTTGCCAGAAAGGCTCCACAGCGAATGGAAAGAGGACAAGAAGAAGGAAGAGGAGGAGGAGGAGGAGGAGGAGGAGGAGGAGGAGGAGGAGGAGGAGGATTGGGAGAAGGAGAAGGGGTTGTTGCTCGATGGCTTAGCGTCAGGGAGAAAGGGGGAGGAGTGCCGACGGGGATGGTGGATTTTGCCAGGGCCTAGATGCGAAGCAGGCCTGCGGGGAGGTCAGAGCTTCTGGAAGAGGAAGCTTGTGTGTGGGTGACGTTGGGAGCAGTTATAGAAGCCTGTGCGCGCGGAGGGTTCAGAGGGTGGAATTGGGGATGAGAGACTCAGTCCGTAAGAGAAGGGAAGGAGGGAGTGGAGGTTTGCGCGTCTGGTGGCGCGACTTGACCCCGGTTGACCCGAGAGCCTCTCTTTCTCTCTCCCTCTCTCTCTCTCTTCTTCTCTCTTCTTGTTCCACGTCCGCTCTCCCTCCCTTTCGTATAAGCACCCTCTCTCGCTTTATCCCTCTCAGCTTTCTCCGCGACGGATGCCTACTATACCCTTTCCTCACTGCAACGCCGACGACGACGACGACGACGACGACGACGACGACGACGACGACGTCAACGAAGTCTGCCACGACTATCTGCTACGACCACTCCAACCATTCTCGTATTTGTGCAAATGATATATTTGTATTAAAGCTGTTACTACCCCTAACTCGACCTCCCACTATTCCTTCTTGCTGTCTCGTACAGCCGGTCTCCATGGGTAATTATTGATGTGTCCGCACCATCCTCCAAACATATAAATGTCAACGTGTTCCTTCGCACACACAACACACACTTCTATACATTTGTAAAGATATTCGCACACTCGGAACCGGAGGAGACAACGTCCTCCGAATTGTGGGAATGACCTTAGATGCGTGGACGTGCTATCTTCTTGTTCTTCTCTGCTCTTCGTGTCGTTGTACGATGCCCTCCAGCCCCAACTTTCCTTACGAAGATTGAGTGAATACGCATCCGGAAAAAATCAGCCTATCCTCTGCCGCAAACGCCGGATTTTGGCGCAAGACGAAAATGTCGTGCGTCTTAGGCAGGCAGATAAGGAAGCATGCAAAGTAACGATACTCAAATTTGCGCCAATTGAAGAAATTCATGTTGAAGAAAATCCCCCAAACACCTTTTAGACCAGCCAATGAAACACATTTCTCGATTGCTCGGAGGGTAAGTTTACCAAGAAGTTCGGTTGGATTTTACGAAGAATGGGAATCATCATCTCTTGAAATTCATTAGCTATTTTTTCCTATCTCTCGGATAATTCTGTATGGCGTTAATATATAGTAATAATTTCAATGAATTTTGTCAAATTCCAGAATGGAGCAAGAAAAAGCTCGAGAAAATATGATTTAATTTTCTATCGTTAATCATTATTTACAGCTCGATGTTTGCTCCTGCAATGACCATCGAGTTGAGCAATAAAAAACTTGTTCCAAGTGCGATTTGCACGATTGTTAGTCCGAGAGTTTTACCAATGTATTTTATATTCGTTTTCCAGTCAAGGCTTCAGCCTCGTAAGACGTGGAAAATCGAAGAATTAATGAAGAATCCATGAGAAAGAAAAGAAAAAAAGAATGAAAGGGAATTGGGTAGAAAGATAAAGAGTTATATCGATCAGTTCGAGTTCACAAAATGAGCTTGCCTCGTTAAGGAACTTCGTTACCCATCGAGCCGAGTCTCGTTCCGTCATATCTCGCCTTGTCTATACAGTGTATGAAAAGCTCAGTCTATCTCCTTGATTCAAGCGCCAAACCACCGGCTCGTTCGGTTTAAAGTAGCTTTGAAACCCACAAGTTTATATTTTCCTCCGAAGGAATAAATAGCGTTGTCCGCAATTCGTCGATATATACCACGGCGTTTATTAACCTTACGTGTATTCCGTCCCCGTCGTACAAACGCTTTTTTCCACCTTGCACCGCACGCTCCTTTCCTTTTTATCTTCTAATTGAATCTCCAGAAACGAAGACAAAATGTTTGACGTGAGATATTGACCGCTCGTTACATCGGACGAGAACATGAGGAAGAGAGGGAGAGAGAGAGAGAGAGAGAATAATATAAAAAGCATGACTGGAGGTAAACATAACTAGAGGCACAAGTTGCTCTTTCTTTCTCTCGTTCTCTTTCTTTCTGACTCGGACAGGAGCGTCCATTCATCGCGGTGAATGCAACGGTTGCATGCATAATACGAGTCATGGAGTAAGGCATCTAACCACGTGACATTAACGGGAGGGTAAGAAGAATTATATGACGGTTTAAAAAGAGCAGTTGGCTCTCTTTTTCCGAGTGAACGAGAGGGAGGAAGAGAGCGAGAATGGCTGCTGCGCGCACCCTCGACTCTACAACCATGTTAAATAGCCGGCACCACGAGTCACCCCTTTTCATGAGGGTGCGACCCACTGGCACACTGTTTCCATGCAAATTCTGTTTACTCTCGGCCTCCTTCTCTTTCTCTCACTCTCTTACTCTCGCTCGCTCTTCTCGCGTACTCCGGCAACCCTCTCGTTGTTGCACCCCCGTGGGGATCATTTTTCCTCTATCCTGTGCCGCACGTACGGAGAACAAGAGGAGGGGACCAGGAGTGCAGAGAGACACTGAGAGAGCAAATCGCACACGACGTGTGGGCTGCGAATGTCCCATACTCTCGAATGGGACAGTCCCTTACGCTTTTAACCTGCCCTCCTCTTTTTACTATCAAATTAATTTCGTCCCAGCTCACAGGAATATGTGAATGAGAAAAAATTCATTTAAACCTTGACGAGTTTATAGTGGCACGCTCATACATTCTCACGAGAATAGAAAGACTACGAATAGGTCGCGTGAAACTCATGGAAATATAATTCGATCTATTTCTTCATTGATCAAATTAATTCGGTTCGATCGATCGAAACTTCGTTAACATAATCTCATGTGATGATTGCAAAAGTTTTTTTTTGTTTGTACATTCTTATAAGAGATCAATTGGGAAAGTTTCTTTCAGTTTGTTGACAAAAATAATTTACAAACGATTATTGTTGGGAAATACAAACTGAGAAGCGGCTTTTAGAAATTTTGAGCCCGCGGGGGTATACGCCTTGCCTTGTTTTTTTTTCATTTTTGGGCTCGGCTAGATGTGTGGAGAGATCGGTGTATATGTATGCGATTGCTCGAGAAGAACGGACGGAAACCGTGCACTGGCGGATTTTCGGGAGGTAAACTCGTCGAGACGGCGCGGCTTGGTCGACGCGATCGGTGGTGGCAGTGGCGGCGGTGGCGGGCCACGTAGGATACGTTTCGGGGGTTGCGTGCGTCGGCTCGGGCTCTGCGTGCTTGCGCGTCTCGACCAAGAGGTGGTTGAACTCTCGCAAAAAGCTCAAAGCTGCCCGGTCGTCACATATACATATATTTTACCCTCTTATTCCTCAATCCGCATGCATCTATATATATATATATATATATATATATATATCGATAAAAGAAAAAGAGGAGAGAAAAATAGGAGGTCGGCCCGTCGAGAGCCTCTCCCGAGTTTCGTGAGGTTCTTCAATCGATTTGTGTGTCGTTTTCTCCTTCCCCCGACACATTTATATCCTTGCACTATATTATTTCCCCTTCCACATCGATTATGTCGTCTGTCGATTTTTTTTCGTATATTTTACAAATATCGATGGCTCTAACGATGACAATTAACTTTTTTTTTTTAATTTCTGGCCTTATTGATTCGCTCAGTATCCGTGTCACAATTCACAATGAGAGATGAAACAAGGAAAGAAAAGAGAAGAGTTGCAAGAATTCAGATGATCGAATTCACCATCAAACTGCCCCATTTTTGTTTTTATATCAGCTTTTAATCAAACGGAATTCGCTTTTTGATTATTTAATTAGGTTATTGGTTCGGTCATCCCATAACGATTCCTCAATACGGTTTGATATCGAAAAAAATAAAACTCATGCGTTGCTCTCTTTTCGTTGAATAAAAAAGTTGGAATCTAGATAATAAAACAATTTTCAAGGCTTGGCTGAAAATTTCACGACGTTTTGGCGTCTTTCCAGTACTGAGAGAGCGTTTGGCACATCGTACAGAGCTCCGCACTTCATAACTAATTAAAAAAGTTGCTCCAATGTCGCCTCAAATCCGTAGGATAAAATGAACAGAATTCGAAAAGGCATAATTGTAAAGCGTAGTCGGCAAAAAAATGCAGTTGTTTTTTTCTCTAGCAGCTTCAGACTAGGTGATCAGGACTTGGTTAGGGAACCGCTCAGTCCTGGACCAACTGGCATTTTGAAAGCTGAGCAATCTTCATTCTTCTCGATGAGTTTCTGCTAAAGCTAATCAATCTAAACCTACTACCATTTCCTTGGCCCTCGTGGAAATGCAGTACGGAGGAGTGCATCGAGGCAAAGTGACTGCGAGGAATCTCCTGCATATGTGTACCGTCTAAAGAACGGAAACAGGGACTTCGTAGTGAAAAGTGTCGCATAACGTGTTTCGTTGGGCTTATGGAAACCCTCGAGGCCACGCTCACGAACGTAATAAAAAGGTGATAAGAACTAAGCGGTTCCTTTATTTACTAACGATATGAATTCCAATTTTTCAGCGCGATAAGAATTATCGATAACCTGAGAACAAGGAAAAAATATTTGACGTTAAAAAAGTGATGGGTAATAAATTCCAATAATACAATTGTAAGCTAATCACATTTTTTCACACGTCCCTGTACAGTGTACACTAATTATGCGAATGTCAATATCAACGCCCGATAAGACACAAAATATACTCTAGACCTTGAACAGTCAGCAAACTGAGACAGAAAATATCGTCATCGAGCGATCACACGCATGGACGAGCAACGACAAGGGAGTTTTAATGGCCCACTGATGCTCCCACAATAAATTCAAGTATTTTTTTCTTTTTATTTGTCAAGCTAGCTATTATTTGTCAAGCTTATTTGTCAAGCTACAATCTGTTGCGAGTGCGACATCAAGTAGTTAGGATGGCCGTTCAGTGGTGGGAGAGTAGAGGGTGCATCCAATGATGCACGCAATTCTATTGTTGGCTCGGTGGATAAATTCAAGTTAAAACAATCTGCCTTTTTTTTTTCTTCTGCAATCAAAGGCTTTCTCTTCCTTAAATTAAATTGTCATTATATTTTTTGATGAGCATTGTGAACGCTTTGAGAAACCGATTCCCTTGGGGATAGTGCCATATATCGATATTCCAATTGAATAAGAAATGTGTCATGATACACAATAAGTATGTGTACACAAGTGATATCTATTAGAACAAATTGACAGATTATTGTCTTCAAATTCGAGCGATCAATAAATAAGCTTACCATTCGCTGACATCTCTACGTCGGAAAAACTAGTCGATCCAACGACGTTATTCTTTTCCCCATTCTCGGTCTAGTTTTTATTACAACTTCGGCAATGGCAAGGGCGGTTTGTTCACTTTTTATGTGCATGATAATACCAAACGATCAACCTCATGGTGAGCTCAACCGTTTTTCTTCTATTATTTTGTTTCGATGAAATTCCCTGCCTTTCATAAAACTCGTGCACCGTATACGTATAATGAATTGTCTATTCCCTTAATAATCGAACAATATTAATCCTCCAAGAGCACAACGTCGTTAACTATGAAAAGAAATTCAAGCGATAGAATTTGTCCATCGATATTTTCGGAGTCGCTCTAGTTTTTTATTTTTATTTTAAAAATACTCACGAACAACAACGTTCCAAAGTTCATGTCGCAATTACAGCTTTTCCGAAAAATCGAGAGAAACGAACAGAGAAATATTTAAAGGTATCTCGATAAACGAAAATAATAACGTTGGAGCAAATTAATTTTCGTTTATTATCAAACAATTTTTTGAAGAATCTTGCAAGTCGTTAATAATGAAATTCGAAATCTTTAAGGAAATCGTGGAATTTTGCTCGAGCCACGAGAATCGAGACGGAATAAAATGTTTCAAAAACCATTTACACTTTAATTTCGTCCATTAAGTATACGAAGTCCGATCTATAATTTCTACTAAATCCATGCGGTACTTTTTAATTGAATCGTATAGCTCCGGGTCTGCAGAATAGCTCCGAGTCTATAGCGAAAAGCCAACCAGAGGCGGACGTCTGTTTATCACCACAATGCGTTCATGTTGGTAAGGGAAAAAAAGTACTCGACCTTACAAAGTCAAATACTATTGTCATGATTCGTGTCTTGATTTTTATAATTAAAGTCTTATTTCGAGCTTTTTATATATTGAGGTTTTCCTGAGATGGTTAAAGTTTATCGTACCGAATTTTATTCGTAGTTGGGCGGAAATAATGTTTTTCAAATCATTTCGCCTCGAACGTTCCAATACGTGATGGCTGAGGAGATTTCGTCAACATTTATTTTCCGAAATAATTTTGCCAACTTTTTTTTTAACATCTGAACCGGATCGGTTAAATCGTTTTCCCGATTTAACCATATCGGCCAACGATTACGTTAGAGAAAGAAAAAGAAGATACTAGGCCCCACGATTTTTGGGAGGTACGTTAAATATTTAACGAATGGCGATAAGAAAACATGTCAAACTTAAGATTGATAAGAACGAAGCCGATAAATTTTGATGAATACCCGTATGCTCAAAACTCAAAGTAAACAGTCGCAGAATATGTAAATTGAAACTGTATGTCTTCTGAAAATGCTGTGAAGCGAGAATTTTCTGAATGGGCCTTGGGCTATCAAATTTTCATGAGAAATGTGTTAGAATTGTGGTGATGAATTTGGAGTTACAAATGATATTTCAGCGTCGAAGATTCTGACGAGAATGAATTCCAAGGTCGATCCATGCCACGATTTTTACGAGTTTGCTTGCGGAAATTATGCACGGTCGGCCGTCATACCTGATCATAGCCCCATGATTAATCAGAGCTACGAAAAACAACTCGAAACGATAGCGCGGCTGCAAAGACTCATAGAAGACATTGACGAATCAAAGGCACCCGAGATATTCGCAAACCTTAAAAAAACGTACAACAAATGCATAGCTGATGGTAAGGTCTTGTATTTATTTTGAGGAAACGTTTCCTGGTTTAATCCTCCAAAAGCAGAAATATTTTGCAAATTTTATCAGCCTTTCAAAAACATTTTAATATCCGAACTTACGTTCGCGTTTTGTTTGAAAAAATGTCCCATCCATAATTGAATGAAAAACTCCGGTATCGTTACGCGACGTCTAAATATTTGTTAATTTAGGGCCGAAACCTTTATTCGTTGTGTCTGTGAAAAAATAAATTTAGCCTGACGTGACTTTAGCGTTGATTCATTTTTTAAACGTTCGATACCAACAAAATAATTGATTAGTTGTTAATTAACTTGTTCGGAGCTTCCGATTCTCATGGAATATCCCGATGAAATGTCTGGAATTTGATTAAACAGAATTGTCTTCTCACGACGGGTGGTCAACTGATGGCACATCATATAGAAATTTGATGTCTATTAAGAATCAATGGCGTACGCTTGCCCGGGGTAACTGGATCAGCCCAGAATTTCATGCAAGTGCAGTGGGTGCTTTGATATTTCGGTTTGATCCAAAACCCTCCGTTCGTAATTCCAGCGTCCAAGTTTTGGAGGTAAAACAAATTTAAAACACTAAAATCCTTCATTTTTCCAATGGACGTAATCGACTCGATAATGGGTTTCATTCACCAGCTCGCGATACGCGACACGGCTATTCCTTGGAGTTTTCTCAAAACTACATCGCACGACATCGCGCAGGCCTATTACACATATATGAGGAAAGTTGCTTTCCACTTGTCTGATGACGTCTTAGAGGAAACGCGAGTGGCCGAAGACTTGCCGCAAATTTTTTCCTTCGAAACGAACTTGGCTGAGGTACGTATAAAGATTCAAGTAGTGCACTGGACGAATTTCCCTCGCGCTTCCATTCAAATTTTTGCTCACATTTATCAATTCCCATTTTCTTAACGAACCCTCTCGAGTATTGAGAGCCTGAATTTTCATTTCTCATTCACAACACCATGTCCTGTTTACACGAGGCAACAAAAAAATCTTGAAAAGTTCGACAAATCCAAAACAACGAATCGTTCGAAATTGTGATTGATCGCATACGATTTTTCGTAGATGCTTTCCCCACCCCGGGATACAAATCTTAAGTCTTTCGAATACCATTTCACGACTGTTGGAGACCTGGATAAAAAATATCCAAGTTGGCAATTGAAACGGCAACCCGTCGAACTTCACGATGCCGACGTAGTTCAGATACCGTTCGATCTCAAAATTCTTGACAATTTGAAACGAGTGATCGATGCCAAGCAAGGGTCAAGAAATTTCAATGCTTGGGTAATATGGCGACGCACAATCCTCGAAAGCGATCGGTTGGACGGATTTGTCGCTAATGAAAAGAAAAAGCTGCACGACGCAATGTTTGGAACTCGAGCGACGACAGAAATGAAAGAAAAGTGCGTCAAACGTGTTTGTTCGAAATTCCCGTTTCTACTTAATGTATTGTATTATGGACAATACTTGAGCGGCAGCGCGGTCAACCGGTCGAAGGAAATTCTTGACAACGTGCGACAGCAATATTTTAAATTTATAAATGAAGTAAGTCGGGTCTGTGAGACCCTGAATCGCTCAATAAGAAATTCCGATGAAACTAACAAACAGTTTGTTTGTGTTCATCGCGTTGACTTAAGCCACAACAAAGACGAGACAGAAAATCCTGCATAAACTTCAAAAGAAATTTCTATCTCTTCGATCTTTCGAGTTGCACGTTCGATTATTGTTTCTCTTTCATATTTTCAGGCTAAATGGTTGGACTCTGTAACAAGAAACAATGCTGCCGAAAAACTCAAGACAATGACAAGCGACATTGGTATTTTCGAGAAATTCATGCTGGACAAAAATATCAATGCGTTGCACGATGAACCAAAATTATCTAACGGATTTCTAGCTGATAATAGAGCGAATCTCACTAAAATCATGCTTCATACGAATCCATCGAAGGAGGAACGATATAACTTTATGAAAAGCCATGCGCGATACAATTACGGAACGCAACGCATAAGTAAGTTCCAAAATAATGAAATTCGTCAAAAAATTATGTGAAAAAAGTTGACGATTATAAAAATCAATAAATTTTTATATAAACGAACAATATTTACAGTTTAATCAGAATTGCTGCCATCACTAAGAAGCTCAATAATGTTTATTTCAAAAAACGATTTTCCCAAGGGTCAGATATTCTTGTCGATTATTCAATTTTTCCCATACAGACATTGGTAGCGTGTCTTATACCGACGCGTATTACGACGTTGATCGACCGGAAGCTCTAAATTACGGGGCGTTCGGGTATGTCGTCGGTAGCGGAATTGCGCATAGTTTCGATGAAAAAGAAAGACATTTCGATAAAAACGGTGAATTCAAATCGTGGTGGGACTCAAAGAACGATGCCAACTTTGGGAGACGGTCAAAGTGCTTCGTTAAGCAGTATAATCGTTACGTCTTGAATGAGTATGGATTGCTCGTAAGTCATCATTTTTAATCAACAGCATCTTACAATATTCTCAAAAGACGTCAAAACAACGAATAAATAATAAAATCATTGACGATTTTCGGTTACGTCACGTCCAAAGTAAACTTGGCATAGGAAAAACATACAAATGCATTTTGATTCCAATGAAAATGCATTTGTAATCAATGGATTAAATGAATTCGATCATACCGATCAGGAAAAAACATGCATAGTTTTCATGCATCGTTACCCCTGAATTTTCATCGAATCTTAAAGCGTTGGAATATCGACAGGATAAATATAACCATGCAAAAAGATGCGATAATTATTTTTCCTTGCTAGCTGGATTATGCGAAACCTCGGAATGAGGATATTGCCAATAACGTAGGTGCCAGGGCGGCATACTTTGCTTACCAAAGGTGGGCGAATGACAAACCACCTGAGAAACGATTGCCTGGTCTCGATTACTCACCGAGGCAATTATTTTGGCTCAGTTTAGCTGCGACCCAATGTACAAGATATAAACCAGAATTCCTAAAGTATGGGTCTCTCGTGGACGAGCACACATTAGCGAGAGTTCGAGTCAACGTAGCTCTGTCAAATGCACCAGAATTTTCTAATGATTTCCAATGCAATATCGTTAGGAACATGGATCCCCCGAAAAGATGTACTTTATGGTGAGCACTTGGCGAAGTATTCGCCTTCGATCGAATCGATTTAATGTTCATATAATTACTAATTATACTAATTATTACTAATTAATAAACTTTCGTTGAAACCTTCAACCGAGAAAACCTTAAGCAAATAAAAGAAAACTTTACAAGAATCACAACGTTCTCCAGTATCGTTTCGCCACTTTTTTCAAACTTTTCCCCTCCGACTCGTTCGTCCTCGTAAAAACGATCCAATCGTTTGTGTCATGTGTCGAGATGATTCGAGAAATACAAAAGATAATTCAATGATTTATGCATAGGTGATAAGATTTTTTTCAAAGATTCATTTTCAAATAAATTTCCGATCGATATGCTTGAAATTCGCATGCAGCCGTAAGTTGCACATTAATGTCGTCTGAGCGAAATCGAGTTGAGAAACAAGCCAACTTGCTCCCGGCTCAACGAGCATGCTATAGCACGAGTGGTTATGTATCAGGGAACAATGTAACTTACGTTGAACATTATTGAAACTAGAGGAAAAAATACGAGACTATAGCGGCATGAATAATTCTTCCGAGACTCGGATCGAAAGAATCGAATAAAAAAATCAACAACTGTGGCACCGATAAGAGTCTGACTTTTTTTCTGGGACAACGAGCAAGGGATTTAACTTGGAAAATCATGGATCCTACGATTCGGATGGAAGCACGATGCTTAAAAAATATTTATTGGCAAATATTGCCAGACGAAACATTATTGACTTTGAAAAAAAAAAACGTTGACGACTAATCGAGTTGTTGTTGTACTCGTTGGCGACTCTAAGAAGCCCGGAAAGAATGAAGAAGCTCAACAACAACAACAAAAAGGAAAATACGACAAAGAGAAGATTTTTTCTATTATTCATAAGAAAATTATTTGATTCGAAGGGAAGGATCGCGAGAAAGTGAGCAAAACTGTGGGGCCACAGAGATCGTATTCGTGTATGACGAAGTTTAAAGGGAAACTTGTTTTTATCAGTTGCCGCGTGTGCTACAAAGACGAAACAGTCGAGGTATCGTGCGGAAGTCTCGGAATCGTATTCTGAATAAATCAGAAGTGTGCGGATAGGAAACCCGATAAAGTTGTTCGTGGTTCGTCGACAACCATAAGGGCTTGTCTGAACAAATTTGGTATCTAAAAAAGCGTAAAGTCGAGGCATTCCCTCTGTCAGTAGAAATAGTCGAAGCGGTTATAGATAAAAAAAGAAAAAAAAAAAGAAAAAGGACGTGAATGATACAACTCGACAAATAAAGTTTGTTGGTTGGGCGTTTATGCATGACAATAGTTGACATGTGCCATTTTCTCGAGTCTTATGGTGGTAAGCTACTGCAATGATAATGGCGTGGACGGTATGTGCCGATAATCTTGCAGGTAATGGCCAACAAGAAAGTTTTATAGCTTTCCTCACTGGCTTTTTCAGTTTTTTCTCCCACGGTGGACGTGTCACCTCGCGCATAGCTCGAGTTCTCCTCAATAATTTAGACAATTCTGTCGTTAACGTTTTCGAAGCTGTGCCTATTATTTCAGCACCGCGGCGATTGACTTCCTATTGGCATACCATCAAAGTTGATAAAACTTTTTTATTCCACAAATCGACTGCTCGATGGACTTTCGTCGATAACTGACGTAAAAATCGAAGCAGTAAAATTTCCATGTGTGCTGCAAAGTCGATAAGTTACCACGAGAGATTATTTTCCTCGTCAAATTGACAGGCGAGTGCGTGCCTATTAGCTGAACGTTACCAAAATATTCGATTCGAGATAGAAACGTTGGTGGATCGTGCACGCACCCATTAGTGCGACGATTTGAATCTCAAACTCGCGAGATATCTGCTGAATAAAGTTTACGGAGAGAGAGAGAGAGAGAGAGAGAGAGAGAGGAGATTACACGAGCTATTTATAAGCGGCCGGGGGGTTATGGGAGGTTAGTTGCCGGGCACAGCCTCAGGTAATTGCGTAATGCCACCAATTTGCAGGAGACTTTTTTCAACTGGATATGTCTGTAGATATATATATAAATAGGCAATACGTAGGGAGCAGAGCTCGAGATGCAGGGCTGTATGGATGTAAGGAAAACCATGTATATATATATGAATATACGAATTTGAGAGTTTATGGAGATAGAAGGAAAAGAGAGTAGAGGAGTGAATACAGGAACGCGGTGTAGAGAGAAAAGAGGGAGAGATAGAGAGCTCGTTTCACGTTTACACGCCCAGCGTGTAACGCTGTGAGCTCTCTCATGTGATGGAGCGAGCCATGCAACCGACGCGACCTTCATCTCTTCCTCTTCTTCATAACACTATGGATATTTATTAACCCACGTAAATAACAAAATTATGGTCTTTGTTTGTCAAGTGGGACATGGACCCGTCGTTTCTATTTATTATTATTTTTTTCTTCGTCGAGGTTAAGTCGATGATACGGTTTTTAGGATGAATAATAAATTTTGGCTGATCTCGACGGCGGATGGTGACTGAAGGAAAGGGATTGTCTGGCAAGTCACGAAGTATTTGCAATGATTTTCAAATATTTGGGATAAATTTCTAGTAAAATTCGTTTAGTGATGGAAAAATTTGAAAAATGGAAAAATTCACTGGATTCGCAATGTTCGAGTCGGTACTTTGTATGCTTGTCGGACTTTCATAGTTATCTCGTTATAAATACTGAGTCAAGGCGTATGTGATAGAAAACGTGCAATGCGAGGAAACATAGAGGGCGGGTTAGCTCGTATGGCCGAGCGTTCATAAGATAATTGCGTAATCTACTCTCGCGGAGTTGAGGCAAGAGCCGGGCCACAATCAACCCCCTTTCCATGCTCACGGATATGGACGCAGGCGCTTTAAACTCACGCGACCCTCGAACGGTGAAAAGCGTAGCGGCGAAGGACGAGATTGAGGGAATAAATCTAAATATGCATAACGTTTTTATTCGTGAACGAAAATACCGAGATACGTGGTTGAATTATTTGAGTTCTCCAAATCTTTTCAACGGAATGGACAAGCTGCTAGCAAAAAATTGTATGAAAAAACGGGGATTCCTTGTCAATTGAGCCATTTGGAAAAAGTTAATACAAAGTTTTTTCCATCCTCTACGATCGATGCTCAAAATGACGCCAAAAATATCGAAATACGTAAATTTTCTGTCTTTCAGCGTAAACGTTTAAAGTTGAGATCGAGCTTAAATATTTTCCCCTCAACGTTTATGTTTTTATTCGCCACCACGCAGTAAGGGATCGATCGGAATACTGTATAGCCTCGATCCTAATGGAGATTACACGCTGTCTAGCCGTTAAAGATTCATTAAAATCCGTTACATAGTTTTTAAATTATAACGTGTCAAAGAATCGGACAGCTCGGTAGAAAAACTTTGATTTCTCCACAATTTAATATGAAAAATTAGATTGAAACATTTGAGGGCAATGTCGAAGAAGCATACAGCAGTTGGATAAGTTAGTACTTATTATTTTGACACGTATGCCTCAGTTGAGAGTTCGAGACGAGCAAACGTCTATCGGCGGTCTGATGTGCAACGGTCTTTTTCTACTGCGAGTGACCTCGAAGCATTGCCCTCGCACGTGTGCGTCTGTGCATGTGCATTTATGCTCGTAAACGCATAATAAGAGAGCTTTTTATGTTCGAGCAAACGAAGAGGGATAAGCGTTTTTTTTTTTTCATTATTATTACTTTGGTACTAAAAGTCTCGATAGCATGTATTATAAGTCCAGTGGGAGTTCGCTCGACAGAGCGAGGGAGGGCTAGTTATTGATAGACTGACGTAAACGAACGTATAATTTATCGAGGCACGCACAGAAATTGAAGTCTCGTTGCGATGAACTTTGACGATAAAAATTTATAACTATGAATTACGCAGCGAAGAGAGGTAAGAAAAAAAGAAGCGTTGCCATTATAAGTACTAAACAAATACGACTGGCAACGAGGGGGGTTTCTTTTTCAAATAAAATTATTTATCCTCCACGATTTCAAGGTGTAGCAGCTTATTTGGCCATTTTTTTCGCACGGTACTTGTAAGTATTTTTCATTCATTTTTGCATTGCGGAACAATTATTGAAATTAAATTGACAGTGGAGGCTTAATATTTGTTTAATGATAATTAATATATTGGAAAGAGAAACCGTTTCCGCTTGGAATACCGCCTTGAAATGGTCGCGAAGAGCCCTGACAGAATCGATTACAAAAAATCAAATGAAATTTGAACGAATTAAGGATAAGAGAAAAAATTCGATGCGGAGGCGAAAAATTGAGGAAATTGAGAGGTAAAAGTGGGTTGTTTGTTGGAGCAGGGAAGCCTGTGAGAGTTGGGAAAAGTTGTTGGACCGCGCTGTCTGTCGCGGAGATCTCTAAGACGCGTGAACCGCGACAGGAGAGGAGAGAGGAGGGAAACTCCGGAGGCTTGGAGCTCAGCGAAGGATGAGAAATAAGAGGTTGAGGGCAAGACGAAGGGGTTGGGAATGAAAAGAGAAGGGCGGGCGGCGAAGGGGGAGGGTGGGATGACGCCAGCGAGCCGGACCCGGACCTAGGTGGCGTAACGGAAGAGAAGTGCCAGCGATGTGCTGCTGGAAGTCTCTCCACTGCGTGGAGAAGAGAAGGCACAGCAGCAGCAGCAGACGGCGGTATCGACCGCCCGGACCTGCCCCACGCCACACTCTCCACAAACGACGAACGACGACGACGACGACGACGACGACGCCACACACATACATAAGTAAAAACGAGAAACGCACGAACGTTCGTACTTGCACATACCAACTGTGAGAGCATTCTGCCGCCTCGTAGTCGTCGTTCGTTTACCCAAAATATGTTCTATACATACAACACATACATATATACCTCGTTCCAAGGATCGTGAAAGAACTTTTTACTTCAATCTATCAATTAATTATATTTCTTATGCACCAAGAAGTTTGTGCAAATGTTTTCATTTCTAGAGTCACTATTCATTTTATTACGACCAGCCCCTTATCCACCAGCTGGATTATCCATGAAATCGGTGACTCCATTCGATACGAGACTAACGAAAACCGAGCGCCCGTTTCGTATGGAAATTAAAATTTTTCATAAAAAGTGTCGGCTTCGATCCGTTGGTGATCGGAAAATTTGCAAGTGGGCGGAAAAGTAAAAATACGAGGCACAGATTTGAAGGGGCAATCGATAGAAAAGTACGGACGGACCGTCACTTATTTAAGAAAAATATAGATTCATAGGAATACAGAGAAGATTACGAATGTTTCGAATCATTTATTCATTCGTCTCGCACTATCGATCTTTTAATTAATAGCCGTTCTCTCGATTAACTGACGCTGATTCTGTTATCGAAATCGAGAAAGACGAGCACGAAAGTGAGGTCAGCAGCGAACGAACTCGTGTACGGCAGGACGGGATAGAGAGCGTTGATCGATCCATGGAGCTGATTGAATAACTCGATGAGGATATTCCACTCGATTAGGAGAGAAACATGCGAGATAGAAGACGAGACTGAGAGCTCGAAGGGCAATCAAAAATGCGTTCGTATCGAATGAGATATTTATTAAATCAGTAGCAGTAATCTCGTCCATTAGCTCGAGAAATAATTCGTACCAACGAAACTTGCAATATCCAAAAGACACCGAAATTCATCTCAGAGATTCATAAATTTGCACATTTCTTTAGGCTCCAATGAAAATCGTATATTTTTGCTTATATACAATGCCAGGGCAGAAAACTCGGGAACGCATCTCTCCTGGTTCGAGCCCGGGACGTTTATCGAGTTGATTCAATTATAGAAAGTGTCCGAGGCAATATCTAAATCAGGATCTCCGCATAGAAGAAGGTAAAGCGAAACTGTTTGTGCTTCGAGCTCTCACATTTCGTATCTTTATCTGGCACTTACGAGGGTAAAAATAGATGAAGCAGCGGGTGGAGCGAACGAAAGAGCGAGAAGAAGCTAAGCGTGTGCAAAGAGACAGGAGGAGGAAAGTAGCAAGTAAGAGAAACTGAGAGGAAAATAGATGAAAGTGCAAAATACTGCGTCATATTTGTTAAAACTGACTCACATCCATACGAATTATTTGATGAAGCGTTTTCCCTGGGGCGAATATTTTTCTCCAGTTTTTAATAATGAAAAGAGAATAAAAATTCAGTCACGATTAATCAAATGCCAAATAAATATTCTTTGTTTCATTGTTTCCCATGAGGATAGCCGATGCACAGAATAAAACTCGAATTTATTGTTTATAAACGGTTGAAAATATGAACTGCTGCCCTACTCGATCGTCATCTGAGAAGAGCGAATAATTCGATTTGTGTTGAATTTCAGGCATCGTAATCAGCGCTCTTTCGACCCAGAACATATTGGCTCGAAGCCCATACAATAGATGTAGAACAAGCCCGAAGTTCGCGATGCGAGGAGACGTGTATCTAAAATATGCGAGAGCAGGCTGAGCGAAACCATGAAACGATACATCGTGACTTTGCACACATACGTATAAACGTGTGTATATATTAATATGTACATGTATCGAGATATAAAGTGAGAAAATACAAGTATATTTATTAACGTGCTGTTATATATATATATATATATTAATAGAGATGTATATTAGACTGAGAATTGTCGAGTTAACACGCTTAGGGGTAGTGGTGGCAGGTGAAAGAGGGAGACGCATGATGCTCCGCCAGCCCGTTGGCTTGGCACAAGGTATAACAACCAGGCCATAGAGAACGCGTTTACTACATCGATGTACTATATCGGTTGGACCATAACGTTGGCTTCTCCGTCGTTAAACGACGCGGGGCAACGATGCGAGTACAGAGAGCGAGAAGGGAAAGCAGGCGGGAGGGTGGATGAGGGCAGGGCCGAGGGGCAGGGGAGGTAAGGGAGGGAATTGCACACGACGTGTCAGTCTAGTAGCCCGTCTAGACACCTATCCGCGTGTCCAATACACAAACACGCATCTCTAGCGTCGTCGACGTCGTCGTCGTCATCGTCGTCGTTACCATGCTCTCGTGCTCCTATCACGAGCATTATTACACCCTCGCGAACAGGAACGGGGGCTCGAGGGGGTCTCTAAAGGGGTTCTGTACGAGCTGTTGTAACGGAGGCATAAACTGAGAGCTTCGGGATTTACAGGGCTTTTACAAGCCATATATTATTTATTAATCATTATCATAAACGTTACTCGACCTTCCGCATCATGAATCGACGATAAGACTATTTCGTAACGGGGCTCAGGGATCGTTGAACCAAATGAAAGCACTAATCGGATTCCTCAACCTGTCGGTCCATTTTTCTTTGGGAAAATATTATAATTAATATCCGTTCAATCCTTTTTAATGAATTTCTATGCATTTTCTATTTTCGATGCATTTGTTGATGTCAATCGTCGTGGATCACAGATGTAAAGTGTACAAAGTTTTGAACTTTCGGCAACGATCCACGTATATTGAAAAATAAAAAATTTGGGCCTTTCGACGGGTCGGCATGAAAACACGAGTTTGAACAACTCGAGTACGAAGTTATCGCGGATACAGCACAATTTAACGAACTCCAAATACCGAGTACCGGCAAACAATGGGGTGTAATCCACCCCACGAATCGTAAAACCCACACCCTCGGAGTAAATGCCAGGATAAATCACGCCAGAGAAGCTATTTTGTTCTCCATACCTCTCGCGATATGTACAAACACAGGGTTGTATTGACTGCCAAGCAGTGAATAGTCTGAAAACTGTGAGGGAGTATAACGAAGGAAATTCGATGAGTTACATCCTTTTATTTCATAATATTGAGCATGTGCCGTTCGGGATAGAAGAAAAAGGATGAAAACAAAGGGTGAAAGGTTAAGGGGATATTCGGAGGGAGGAAGGACGCAGTCTCTAACCGGTCTAGACGCACCGGGTCGTTCTATAGCGGGTGGAGATGAAAATGTCCATTGGCCACCAACACAATCCAGAATTTACTGCGACGAGGCCGTTAATGCCACGCCACGTAGCGCTCACAAACATCGTACTCGCGAGAGCAATGTTTGCCTCTCTCTCAATCTCTCCGCATCTTGACTCTCGATTTCTCTTTCTTTCTCGTCTGTTCTTCACTGCATTTTCCCCTTTTACTATGGCTCGTATATATAGTCGCGCGTTATACTCCCGAGACGGGATACGGGCCGTAAACTGGCGACCCTCCGCTCTGCCTAAACGAGGGCAAGGGGGAAAAACGGGTCTAGGAAAAGCACTCCCGCGGTGGGGCTCTCAGGATCCCTCGTCGTTGCATCATCCCTCGAATATCTTTTTCCCTCTCTCTCTCTCTCTCTCTCTCTTTCATTCTTACTCAGAGCCGCTGCTCGTTTATTTTTCTTACTCTCTCCCAAGACTCTAGACGCCCGAGTCGGAAGAGACGCGAGGGGTTTTAAGCCACGAGAATAATGAAAAGGAGATTAAAAACCTCGATCGATGAAAAAGATGTGCCACTTTTTTCTTCGATCTCATTTTATTCCAAGCTTGTCATGTTTGATTGGGAATGGAGAAACGATAAGTGTCTAATCATTGTTTCCAAAACTTTTCCATTTATCGAAATATATTTGACCTAAATTCTTGAAGCGCCTGTTAGTATTCGCAAATCTTACTTAGGGCATAAACTTCACTATCCTCCTGCTCCGCACAGTAGGGAAGAGCACGAGGGGAGCGGACCGAGCAGAGAACTCCGGATCTTTCCGACCATCAAGCTGGTTTATCTCTTTGGGGTAGGTCAGGGATGAGTCTCATCGCTGCGACGACACAGTTAGGTACAAAGTTGGTTAACTTTTATATATACTTTGCTTTCTTCCTTGCCGCGCCATCAAGTTTTCCTCCAGGGTCATGGAAGGACTAAAATACAAGATTGATGAAAAGATCCTAGGCCATTTTCGCCTTATCCTTTTATTCGTGGCCAGGAAATGCATTCAAACATTTGACGAATTAATCGAATCGTGAATTCGGTCAAATGTAAATGTAAAAAAAAAACACATTGAGATCGAGGTGCGAAACAAAGAGTTTGAATTGGGAGCAACATCCGGAACGGTGATGAAAAAATGTAAATGAAAAAAACAAGATAAACGATGTTTTAGCGAGGACTTTGGCCGCTGGCCATTCGTCCATTAATCTTGCACGATTTTCTCTCTACGCACGAATGAAAAATGAGAATCTATTGTTGATTAAAAGTCGGCGGGGATATTGGAGGTGGAGTGATGGAATGATTGACGATCGTCAATCGAGAACGTTAACGATGAATATTTTATTAAAGACATCTAGGGCGTGTGCGAGAAGTGAAAGGACGCGCAACGCCTTCTCGCGAAGGTGGCTCGTGTTTCATTCTCGAAAAGCTACTCGATATTCCTGACCGAGAGGGGACCGAGAGGGGACCGAGGGAAGGGGGAGAGAAAGCGAGAGAGGGAGAGCGAGAAGGAGGAACTTGGTTCTATAAACGAGAGAGTGCAATTCTTTTTTTTTTACGGCTCAGCGCACAGCTGATTACATTCACAAAGTTCGTGCATCGTCATCATTCTGCAGGAGACTTTCCCTTTCCCTCCCACTCTTCCTCATTCCTAGCTCCGTCCCTTGCTCCGACTATCTTCCACTCTCCATGTGTGGACATGCTACGTAATCATCCGTCTCGCTTTTTCACCCTGTTACTCCCCTTCCGTCTCCTCAACCCTCACTTTCGTAGCTTTATTAAAACGGTATATCGCCGCTGTTTTATCTTATACGTACAGGCTTGCATTTAAAGTTTTGAAATTCAAATGAACCGACCTCGAGGACGAGCATCCAAAAAGGACGAGCCAGCTTTCGCCTAGCTTCTCTTCTCATCCGCCATTGATATGCGTAATATTGTTTTGCTTACAGTTACCTCAAACAATATATACTTTGTTTCATCCACATGAAACCTTCACCGTCAATTTCGCAGAGCGGTAATCCCCCGCTGCATCCTCACTCTCCGTGCCATCATTTACTGCCTCAAATTCTGTCCCAATGAATTACCAGATATACATTTTTCAATGTTCATCATTCCGGGAGCAGAGACTACGAGCAAAGCAATAGATAATAAAAGGAGAGAGCGAGAGAGAGAGAGAGAATCGTATTTGCGAAGTGATTACATTTTTGTTGTTGTTGCTAAGGCCAATGGAACCGATTGCTCAAGAAATTCTATTGTTTTATAGAATCTTGGGCTCGGAACAATCCTGTTCGTTGCATCATACCACAAATGTGTGTAGCGTATTACTGGGAGAGTTAAAGTTTTACGAGCTTACGCGAGGACTCGGTTCCGTTTATACGACGAAAACATAACGTACTACGAGCCAACATTTTTACACGCGTTGATTTTTCTCTTCATATCTCTCGCAGTTGTTCAGTAGACTTGAAAGTTAAGAGACTACTACGTTAAACATTGGTCGAGTGAGGCGAGCCAAATAAAAAGCTGAAAACTTGGTCCACGGGTTGTTGAGGCGCATTTTCGTATATCTATGTTTACGTCTTGACGTTTAGTTTCTTTTTTTTTTCTTCTTTCTTTTTGTCGATGCTATGAGAAAGGAAAAGATTTTTCTTATCAATGAATATTCAGGGAGTCTCGTCTCTCCGCTTGTCAAATTATTATCGTGGAATATAATCGCGATTCAAGCTACCGCGGTATCGTCATTTGTCATCTTTCTGACAATAAAGAATCTCGCTCCACTCGACGCGCCCTCCGTGGCGCATGCACACCGAGACTAATAGGGAATTATTTCAGCGTGTAATGGAAAATGCATTTATAAATAAATAAATGATCGTTTGACGTCGCGTGTGCAATTTACTTTGTGTGACGAATTTAACGACTTTTCGACAATCGAGTCAAATGTATCGCGCGGCCGCGCGATATTGAATATCTTTTCGTTTCTCGTTTCTCTCGTCTCGAGATCTCGGACGATTGAAACTTCGTCACTAATTACCGATGTGTTTTGCAAGTTGCTCATCTGCGTCTCGAATAATAAATCATTATTAAAACGACGATGAAATTCAAATCTGGCAAATGCATGAGTTTACGCGATCTCTTTATTAAAAAAAAGTTGCATTTCGATTGGCATCGTCTCTGTATTTATTCAACAATCTCGCTGAGTCGATCCAGTTTCGAGAATTTATTTACAAAGCAAATTTCCTTGCCTCGATTGACGTCAAAAATCTGGCGCCCGAAGTTCGTGCTTCGATTTATTTTTCTATGGCAAAATCCTGTTGTCTAATAAGAGTGAGAAGGAGGAAAAATGCCGTGGGAATGGGGAATGAGTGAGGAGATACTCGAGAGGGTCGATGTCGCGGGCATAGAGGGGGTAAACGGATGGAAGGACGTTCGGATGAGGAATACATCAATGATTGAGATGGAAGAAGGCTGGCTCTGAGGGGTTGGAAGCTCCAACCAAACGCCCTTTCGAATTTGGTGCAACGTCGAGTCTATATAGATGTGTAAATATGCAGGGAATTGTGAACCGGAAGTTCGAAAGGACACGTTGAACGTGTGAGTGAATTGGGCGAGAGGTGTGTGTACGAGGAAGGATGAATAAGGGAGGAAGAAGGGCGAGGGCCCGAAGGGGAGGAAAACGATCTCGAGGCTCACGCAGACATTCGTGAAATTACGAGCTGCTCTCGGATCTCGATGCACTGCTCGAACAGAGCCCGCAATATAGAGGTAGAGGGGGTGAGAGAAACAAAGTACATATATATGCGGGAGAGGCGAGAATGGAGGCAGGAGGTAAGGACCGAGCGGCTTGACGTATATATCTGTAACGACTGCAAGGGAATAAAAGGTCACGAGACTCCGTAGCTCTGCTCCCTGAAATGGGAAGGTTATGCCTGTCTGTACGTCAGCCTCTGGGGACAAAAGGGATGGAGAAGAGTGGACAGTAGATTGAGAGAGTTGAAGGAGGGTACGTAACGGCGAGAGGTAAAGAGGGGAGGCCCGAGCAGAGAGTTATATCCGTGTTGGTCATAGAGGAGTGATTCGCGGGAGAATGGGCCAGCAGCGAAGATGAAAAGGGGCGAGAGTGAGAACGAGTGGACGAAGAATTGCATTTCTGCCGGACCACGAGACCGTCTGGGGGAGGGATATGAAACAGCAGAGGGGAGGTAGTTTTCCGGGCAAGGGAGGCTGCGACGAATACTCCTAGACTAATGCCAGAGGAGAGAATGGGAAGAGAAGGAATTTATATACACACGGAGATGCTCGCATCGATGTTGACGTATCTTTCGCGCGAGACGCACCCTTTAATACGCATGCACACGAGTTAGGAGCGGAAGAGATATTGAGAGGGAGAGGCAGCAAGGTACAAGAAGATAAATAGTAAACGCTCGAGAATCAAATATTCCGAAGCAAAATGGCAGGGCATACAATATTCCAAGCGTCTTCTTCCAAAGGTTACGCCCTTTCGAATCTATTTCTATTTCATATTCCAATCCGCAGTCGCTGCACACATATACGCGCCAAAGAATTACACGAAGGTTGCAGCGCAGAGAAATCCATACAAACGTAAAATCGGCGTGGACGGTTAGACCACTTTTCATGAAAGTGTTGCGTCACGAATGAACATGGCTCGTCGCCCGCACAAGTGCCGAGAGAGTTTTTACCATTTCAAAAGTATAACAGCAAGCCCAAGCAACATTTTTTTACTCCCCACGAAAACGCATGTATGTGAAACGTCTCAAATGATGAATGACAAGATTTTCGAGGTGGACCAGGCATAATAAAAAGTCGATGACTCGGGGAATTTATGAGGTTATAGTCCCAATTCGGAGGAAAGTTAAAAAAAACACCGCGTAAAGTTCGAACTGGTATGTATAAGCGATAGCCCAATCCTTCCTGTTATAACCTCCACCCTCAGAATTGCCTGCTCGCATCGCGGATCCCTCGGTTTATACAAGCTCCGAAAACGCATACTTTTATCTCGCTCCGACCTTTTCGTTTTTCCATCGCGCTCACGTCGTTGTACACCAACATAGCAACGCTTTTCCTTTCTTCCGCTCTCCTCTGTTTTTTTCGTTTCTTTTTAGTTTCCTGGTGTTTCTTTCGCGACCCCGTTCGTTTGGCTACTGCAAGCCCAACTTGTCTATGTATGAGGAGAGGTATATGGAGCGGTACGCATGTACGTATGGCGATGGACACGAAGACGCCAAACTCGTAAAGCTCTTCCCCGGCATGCCTCTCCACCCCAGGCTCTCCGTGTTTCCATTCCTTCCTATTCTTCTTTCGTCTCGTCCTTCGTATGGAATTTTTAACCCCTTCCTCGGCTCTCTCCTCTTCGTTTTTCCGTTGTTCTTTTCTCTCTGTTTTACGATTCCCACTCGTATTACTACTACTAAAAGTTTCGTCGTCGATACGTGTACGTATAAAGCTCGGGAACGAGAAACGAGGGTTGGGACCCAACAACGATCTACCCTGTGCAACTTTTATTGTTTTTTTTTTTTCCTTTTATTTTTATTCACCGTAGTAGGCAATCCTCGTCCTTCACCCGAGAATCCTCCCCCGCGTAGCTTGCACCGCGTGAGTTCGTCCGCGACCCCCATCTTTCCAACCGTCTCACCCTCCCGGACTCAACTCTTTTCTCCTTTTTCTCCCTCGTTCCACCCTCTTCCTCCATAAAACTCCGACATCCACGAAATTCACCACACGAATGCACGAGCAGAGCTCTTTCTCATCGTCCGTCTGACACGCACGCACGCGACTACCCTACCCCTACTCTTTCCTCCAACCCCCCGAATCCCTCGGCAGCCATGGCAAATTGTACGTAACGTTTCGGGCCAACGAGAATTTCGTTTGAAAATTTATCGATAACGAACGCGCAGCTCCGTTCGAGCAAAAACTCTATACGAATAAAGCTTTTGAATTGTCCGAACGTTTTTCTTCTCGTTGCCGAGGAAAATGCCAATGACGAATCGTAAGATGAAGAATTTTGTTTGAAAATGGTGGCCTACATTGAGACAACACGTCGCCAAACGATCAAACTTTAACGAGGCAGAAAAGCAGACACCGGCTCTGATGCAGACACTAACTACTGCACATTGCGGGGATGGAAGGGGGTTCGTAATAAAAAAAAAAAACAAGAGAAAAAACGTGAAGAAAAAAGGACTACGTAAAATGAGAAAAGCTGGACAACGAGAAAGGCGTGAGACAACAGGAAAGCGAGACTGAGGGTAGGAGAGAACAGACTGAACCAACCACAGGAATTTAGCTCAATGGCCTCGTGTTAGCTCGTGCGGGACCAACGGTGCAGGGGATGGGCTTGATTTTACGTGTGTTTTCATGAAATTAATACAGAGTTTAGTTTTGCGACCGTAAACTAGATCCGCAGACGGTAGTAAAACCAGGACAGAATGGCGATGGATGGACCAGACTCTGCACAACATATATATATTTTTATATATCACAGCGAAATACGTATGGGTTCTTCGACGTGAATTCAAGAATTAAAACAAAAAAAAAACGAAATTCATGGTTAGGCTTTGGCGACTACAAAAGCGTATACCTCGGAGTTTCGCCGGGACTGAACGGACGAATTGGTCAGAGAAGAAAATTAAGCGATCGACGGAACTCTTTAATTACGACTGTTTTTTTCAATGACCCAATTCGCATGGAATAACCTGCAGATATTATACCGCAGGATAATATATCGTTGGATAGTTTGGAGTCTCGTCTCTACCTTCCGTCGTCGATGAGCGTCGACCGCGTCTGCTCGATCAATGGGTCACGAGACGCAACTAACTATAAATTGATAAGGGAAGCCAAGTCTCTCTCTCTCTCTCTCTCTCTCTCTCGGTGGCTCTATCTTTCTCGTGTCGTCTCGGGGACGTAGAATGGAAAAGTATATAGTCATAATTTCAATCTAAATTTGGTATGCATGTACGATATAGATGTATATTTATTAAGGTCTACCTCTCGCGTTTCGTTCGTCGACGTATATACAGAAGCGGGAAAATCTCGCATCACCTTTACCACCGCGCGGTACTTGGCGTTATATAAGCCATGAAAATTTCTATTCGTGTTATTCGCTCGAATGGATCGACGTGCCGTCTTTCGCACAGAGGAGACTGCTGGGACGTTTTATATTATATTCTTGCTCGAGATAACCGAGCAGAGTTATAATGCCTATTGTTCGCTCACTGTCTGCCATGGTAGACACTTTAATAGCCATTACATCGGTCTACATCGAGCATATATGTATATGGATAAAGAAATTTCAACTGCACGCTATATACTCTCCTTGTTTCTCAAGGCCAATGGACTCCTCTCGTAAAATTCATTTTATTGCTTTCCGAAGTGATCACACCGTCAAACAATTACAATGCATCAATCCACAGCCAGGATAATATAATTTTCGACACGAAACCGTGCGCGATTGATATCCTCGGAGCAGCTTTAATTCTTTTTTCGGAGCTGTTCGAAGGAACATGCAAATTTTGACACTTGCTCGATATCGATGAGCTCGATAATTAGGAGGAGTTTTGATCACATGCGGCACACATAAGGAGCAATTATTTACTCCGATAAATTATTTTCATTGGATTTGAAGCGACTGTGAAAAAGTGACCCTGTCCTCGCGGGGTATCTGCGTTTTTGCTTCGCCATATAAATGCGTCGACGTCAACAGGCTCTGCTATGCCATTAGAAGAACTGGACAATTGACCAGGGAAATAAATATAATTTTGAAAGAGAAAAAGCTGGTGCGTCGGGGTAGATGCACTTGAGGAAATAGCAACGAAAAATGAAATCGTACACTCGTGACTAAAACAGAGGTTCTCGTTAAGGAGAGCCTTTTGGAAGAAGGATTTGTGGGATGGAGAATACGTGATCCGGAGAAGCAGAGAAGAAAGATGAGAATTTGAGGAATGCCGGACGCCGAGAGGAGAAGCAGGATACGGAAGAGCCTGTAGGGAATCACCATTACGCTTGGAGAACCAAAGCATTTTGCCATGCCGAAGGGAGCAGAGTATAGGAAGAGGAGACGAAGGAGAGAAGAGGCTGCAGCGTGTAGATGTTGGTTGGATCGTATGGAATATACACTAACATAGCAGTGGGGTTGGTGGTCCATCAGGAGCAGAGAGACTGTGTTGGGGCTGAGAGGATCGAGGGGAAAGCTCTGTATCGGTAGGATGGGCGTGTAACCTAAAGAACGGCGTAGGTGAGTTGAATATATGTCGAGGGTTGATGGGGAAAAGGACATTTTGACTGTTGGCAATCAAGGCGTACACGGTGACTGATCCAGAGAATGCTTTAGTCCTGGTGGATCCATGTATATACATATATATATATATATAGTTGACAGGAGTAAATGGTGGTATAGAAGAGGGTGGTGTTGGTTGGGTACGAAACTCTGGTTGTAGTAGCTCTAGCTAGTGGTGCACGACCTCGCTGGCCGGATGACGAAACGGAGATACCTTATCTGGCGACGTGCAGCTCGAGCAAAAAGAAGCCGATGGAAGGAAAAATGGTAGTGGCGCACGGAGAGAGAAGAGCTACCACCGGTCCTGGTTGCTTGCTCCAAGCTTGCCTAACATATATCTATGTATACGTATAAAATGCATCTATATATTTGATATACCTACATGTCGGAGAATGTATATACATGCTGGATAGGATCGGAATAGAAAAGGTGAGGGTGCGAGGGAGCAGAGGGAGAGAGAGAGAGAGAGTTGGTAAGTCGGTCTTCGACGTTGACTAAACGAGACACGGAGACATGGTGGTCCGCCTAGATGGAAAAAGAGGGTCGTTCGAGCTGCGAAAGTCCAAGTATACGTGCATTCTTGTACACATGGCAAAGTATGATATGTGTGTGGGACGACTATAACCGCGTGTGTCCTAACCAGGAACGCAAAAACCCCTTACGTATTCCTCCTTCCGCACGTATCCCCTTTGGCAATTCCTCCCTCGTCCCAGGCTCCTCGTCCGCCTAGGCAAGGAGTTTATCTATCCTTCAATTTCTTGAATCTTTTATATACCGTGACTCAAGCTAAACCATGAAAAAGTTTGTAAAAAAAAAAAAGGGAAAAAAATGTTTTCGCTGGAGAATACAAGTGGGAATGCTTCTTATCGTTCGTAAAAATGGTGTTACCTCGAACGTCATCCATCTTCGTTTTTTCTCTTGCAAACACACAGTCACCCTCCTCTATATATACTAACGTCCTCATCATTTAATTCGTTCTACAGCTCTTTCTCTTCGCTCACATTCTACATCTTCTTTGACACTTTTCCTCAACAAAGTTGACCTGTTTCTTTGCTTCACCTTCTACTATTTTTTTTCCTGCCTCTCCATCTCTAAATCCTGCTCCTATTTATATAGATGCAACATCCTTTGCAGCAGATAGGATACACGAAGGATAGCCGCCATCTCTCGACTTTGAGAAAAGGGCCGGAGCATGTGTATACATAAATATAGCAACGTCGTTGCAAGCTTCTCAAGTGTTCTTCCGTTAGTAGCCATCCTCTCTCTCTCTCTCTCTTCTCTCTCTCTCGCCCTCTCTCCCTAAGCGACTCGCTCTCTCTCTCGCTCTCTCCCTCTGACGAGGCGCCACCATCAGAGCAAACCCCCCCACGTTTGTAACCCCTGTACAGCTGACTATGTATTGCACACCCTGCCGACTGGCTGACTGCTTCTCCGGTTTGGTGTACGTACGTTTGTGTGACTCCTCTCGTACCCTATACATTTGGTCCTTCTACCGCGTCCCTTGGTTCGACCCTAGACGCGCAACTTTGCGACCGACGGCCGCCACCGCCATCCCTCCACAACGTCGAATCCAACCAACGCCATTGGCAATCACGCTCCGCTATAGTTTCGACCCCTCACAGGCAAAATGGCCACGACGCATCTCGTCAGAGCACAGACTCGATTTTCTACTCTCCTTCCATTTCGCTCTCGTACCGCCGCTGCTCTACGCTCAGAGTGCTCGCTCCTTCAAGCCCTCTTCTACTTTCCGTTCCTTCTTACACCATACACTCGAGCATTTCCTGTCAAGGTTATTAAGTCTCTACTTTATTCGAAAAAGAAAAATTAGTGATAAATTTACGAGCCGGTATCCTTGCCGGTTTTATTTATGGAGATGGAATAAATTTCAATCATTTTTTTGTGGCATCTGATCCCACGGATAAATGTCACATTGGCTCGATATTATGCAAACGAATCTGTTCCATATTCGCGGATGCATTTTTCTACGTTGACAAAATTCTTGCTACTCCCGGAAGGAGCGAGTAGAATGATGGTGTAGAAACTTATGAAGAAAAACAGGCTGCTATCTAGCATGTCCATAAAGATCGTTCATACTCAAAGTTCGAGGACGTTCTTTTTTAATCGTATGAACAAGAGCCTTGAGTCGATTGCAATGGAGTCGTTATAGATAGAGCGAGGGAGCGAGCTAAAAGCTCCACAGAGAGTTGGTTCCACATGAAAATATATATATATTTTAAATACGAAACTGTTATTTCTTTGCTTGCTTCCTTTTCCTCGGCTCTTCATTCAATTACGTAATTACACTAGCATGGGAGTCGAGGGTGGTTTCCGGCCTGGCGGTATTTCATCCAATAGCCAAGGAAAGTAATTGGAGTGCGTTGAAATTCGTAAAAGAAAATAATTCACCGAGTCAGAGCTGTTTGCTGACATTTAGAAAAATAAGCTCTAAGCGAAAGATTCCAAGAGCTCTTTGAAGAATATTTTCGTATGCGCGGCTAAAGTTTGATAAATTATTAGCGAATTATGAGTTTGTTGGTCGGTTCATTTTTGTCAATGACCCAAATGCAATTTGTCTTGGAATTTGAAAATCCGTGGAGCATCGTGCTCAATTGCATTGGCGGGTGGATGGGATTGATGTCATCTGCGGTGGGTGAGAGTGTGTTGGCGCGGGTCGAGGAAGAAGGAGCGAAAGGAGGAAGGGAGAGAGAGAGAGCGAGAGGATAAGGAATAAACTCGAAGGAGAGCTTTTGGGAGAAGGAGCGAGTGTCGTTGAATCGCGGCGAGGACGATGGAGAATATACGAACCGACCAAAATGTCTGTCTTCTCTGTCTTTCTCTCTGTTTCTCTCTCTTTCGCTCTTTGCTCTGTGTGTCGTCGTGTAAGAAGGGGCTCTAGAAACTAGCGAGGGCGGATCAATACAATCGCTAATCCGGTGCATTGTGAGTCGAGGCGTGGCGTAGCAAAGAGGCGAGGTGAGGCGGTGGTCTTGCTCTGCCTTCCTCTGTAGACTCACCCCCAACTACCCCCACGGTCGAGGCCGTATACATCGAAAAAGATATATATGTGTATATATCTTGAGTTGCAACCCTCGTCGTCGTCGTCGTCGTCGTCCTCCTCGTCCTCGTCCTTCTCCTTCTTCCGCTGCTCCTCGCGCCTCGGCGAACCTCCAACGTTAACCCTCTGGCAAAACCCACCCTCTCGCATCCCTCTCTGCGTTCTACAACGTCTCTTCGGCTACCGCACGTCGCTCACTCTGTCCTTTCATCTTTCTTCCTCCTCGTCCAACCGTATAATATTTCTCTCTCTCTCTCTCTCTCTTCTCTCCGTTCATCTCCATCCTGGTCTCTACAGTTTCTCTTTCTTTACTGGTACATCCGACCGAAACCTCTGCTCGCCATCCATTCCGATATATCTATAGATCACGCATGTACGTTTCTATATAGAACATAGAGGCTTTCCTCGCACTAATACAGGCTCAAAAACGAGAGAAGGTCCGTTCTCTCTCGCGGTGTCTTGCCGCACTTACGCTTGCAACGCTTAACCTAGCCTCCTTGACGAACCAACAATCCCCCGGAGGGTTAGCTCGACGCCGCGTATATACGGATGTAGGAGAACCGGTGAAGACCGGCGGGGATGCTTCCGATGTACCACACACACACACACACACACACACACACACCTAGACATATATATTATTTTACAGGACACTATGGAACGGTACATATGTACCGCGCCGTCTCCTTCGTCCTAACTGTACTTTTGCCCACATATAAACGCATTTGTTCATAGATACGCCGGTATATAATAGCTTAGCTCTTGGACAATCGTGTACACATACATGCCCGCGGCCAAGATACAAAGTCTGATTGAACGAAACGGGCGAGAGGATTTATACTCCCATCGCAGCCCCTTCCAATTTCAACATTTTTCTTTGAGCCCCCAAGACGTTATACGATTTCTCCAGAAACATGCCATTTGTATGTCCTTGTTGCAGAGACAAAGAATCCTACTTTTTTCTCTTCGCAAACATTTCCTTGGTTAATGCCGCGCGGACTCAAAGACCTTTTGGCGTCCATTATTTACAAGAAAATGATGTAAGAGGTCATGTCTATTTTCGAAATTTCCGCCATTCGAATGCTCGATCCATGATCGAGTCGATCATGTCCCCTACCTTGCGAACACTCGAGTTACCGACCAGAAGCATTCCAATCAGCCTCTTTGCCCTGGGACGTCAACCCGAGCCTATATCTTCTAGCTCTCCGGCTGGACCAGACTATCGACACACGTAACTTTGGACTGCCCGATTAACGATCGAAAATAACGAGGAAGAAAACGAATCGTCATAGAAACCCAGCGGCGATCCTGGGGCAAGAGCCACCGAGGGAGCCCGTCGAAAATTTCAGAGATAAAGTGTCCTTTATATCAAATAAGAGGAAGATACACCAAGTCAACAAAAGAGAAAATTAAGATTTTCAAATAATTAACGCGAATATAATATATATGAATGGATAAATGTGTGTGTGCCTGTATAAAACTAAATATCATTTATATATTGTCGAAAATAAAGAAATTTTCTTCTTGCTAATTATTGGCGAATGGTTCGCGTGAAGCTCATGAGTTGGATCAAAAGTTCGTGTCTCGTTGTTGGAATTTCTTTTGGGATTTTGATATTCGCTGAATTTTTGGAAAACTGCATAAAAACGTGCCTTGGGTCCGTTTGAATGTTGCGTGTGAAAATTTGAGTAAAGGGGCTAGAAAATTGTGCTGGTACGTAGACGCGATAATAGACATTATAAATGTGAATGCAGGAGATGCAACGCCGGAGAAAGAGAGAGAGTAACATGCCGCAAAGTATGGCTACGTGAGGGACAAAGTGGAAGAGAGAAAAAGGTGCATACATATACGCAGAGAGATTGAGAACGAGAGCGCAAGCAAGGGATGACTTATGCCCTGCCGACGCATTACCGCATTTCCCACGGTCCTCTCACCGCGAGTAACGCTCTCTCTCTCTCTCTCTTTCTGCTTTCTCCCTCTCTTTCTCATATGCTTTCCCAAAGAGTGAAGAGCATTGCAGCAGCGGCAACGGCAGCGACCGTCCGCTATAGCTCGGATATAAACTTATGTGGATGAAAATTTATTTAACGCTATAGCAATAGAGTTTTGTACGAACGCGCAAGAACCAAAAGGACAGTATGCGTGTGTACCACGCCATAGATACAAATGCATTTCAACGAAAATGTCCTTCGTATCTCTCGTTGCTTTCGCGTAATTATAAACGATCTTTCTCGCTTTATCATATCAACCGTAATTTATCTCTTTCTCCCTTTTCTTACGTATAACGTTTTAATACTTTTTATCTTTTCTCAAACCGCATCTTTTTGGTTTGCCTTTTTTATCGAATCACCAGGACGCAATGGCGAGAATATATTTTATTGACAATGTGTGCGTTTACGCATCTATTATCGACAGCCCCAATGCTCTCAAGCCGGATCTGCCAAGTTCTAGGGTCATGCGACGCTCTCCCTCTCTCCGACTCTCTCTCTCTCTCTCTCTCTCTCTCTCTTGAAGTTTCACCGATGCTGTATTCCGCTCCAGAAACCTCCAGTCATGTTTCTCATACTACTCCCTCCCCTGACCATCTAATTCTACCAATCAAAGGGTCACAACTCCGCATAACTTAATGAGCACACTGCACACAAACATCCGGAAGAGAGCCAAGAGAGCATGCAACGATGCACCGATGCATCCATCGCTGCTCCCGTGTAGCAATGCAAAGCTATAAGCGGGAGAGAAAGAGAGAGAGAGAGAGAGAAAGGGAGAGCGATCTGCGTACGTAATGCACAACCTACCGCCGCGTATAGGGCGATCCTCGCGGCAGTGAAAATCACATCATAATTGAAGGCGAGACAAAAATTTACATCGCGACCTTGGATCGATTTTTTGTTCATGCGACTTTTTCGTCCGGTTGTATTTTTTTTTGTTAACATTGTCGACGGAGCGAATATTCGTTCGCGTGCGAATTTTTCAAAATATCTTGATAAATCTCAACGACACGGGAGTAGGGTGAATTTTCGATGGCGCACGAAAGAGATGTGACTAAATGATTTGATGGTAGAAATTTTGAACGAGCCTGTATGTAATATTTCGCGAGCGATACAAGCGCGTAACAAGACCTTGCCGCGCCAGGCCTGCATTAACCGGTCGGCCATTAATCCTCGATGCGCCCTTAAATCTTCGTGATTGCTTAATAAACATGTATGCCTCAGTTTATACGGGACGTGGTGACCGAGGAGCTTGAATCGAATTAATATTTAGGCCCTCTCTCGTAAAATGCCTGAGTATTACGAAGGCTCGCACGAGACAGGAAACATGCGTGTGCTTTTTCCTTCATTTCTATGTACAAATAAAAAGTATCGAGGAGCAGATTTAATCGTTAACTTTGCTGCGGTGGCCTCGCCAATGTTTTTAATTAATTACATACACCAGCAGCATCGTCCTAATTGCGTTTTTACAAAGTAATTGCTCAAAGGACTCGAGGCTCGATGATAATTTATGACTCGACACTTTTTTCCTTTATTTCTCATCTCAATATTTCTCACAGCGTAATATCGAATTTCGTTATCGCATCCTTAAGTCGTGCGAGTTCTCTTTTCTCTCGGTCAACGAACGACCATCCGTCCTGCATAAAATGACGCTATACGTCACTGTGTTGGAAAGAAAAAGCGACTGGACGAGTGGGAGGCATTTTAAAAAATGGGAAAGCGAATTGTCTTAATTGGATAGAAGAAAATAGTGCCTATTAATAATGGAAAGATAAATAGTCCGACCCATTTTATTCGCGACGTTATCCAGCTCTGCTGGCCTCAAGTTTTTCCCGAAGTCAATACCTGAAGTACAAGTGTATTTGGTTTACTGTAAATATGAGATGAACGATCCGACGAGAAGACGGTCCAAGCTTCTCCCTTTCTGTTGGCATCCGAAGTAGAAGAAAGTGCGATAAATTCAGCATATAATGCCCTCGAAAGTTTGCCACTGAAACGAGAGCTGGGGTATATGCTAAACGGCATATATAGACACCGGCTCGCGTATGTACAGCGGAGAAAAGTTCGCGCGAACTTGATCCGGAAGGAAAGGGTGCGCGAAACAACTCGGCGGAGGTGCACAGAAGAAAAGTGCTCTTACGGGGAGGAGCTGCCAACCGAGGGGAAGGGCTGAGCGAGAAGAGAGCACGTGGAACACCTTCGCTTATCGAGGGGTGGCTCGCGCAACCCCGCTTCACAAAGTCTCAGCTGCTCGTGTACCAAGTGACACTGTGACCCGCTATCCGAACAAGAAAATCAACTCAAGCCGAGCAATAGCAGAGAAAAAACGTTTTGACGTTTCAAAAAAATTATCAAAATCATCGAGTTCTCATTGATATCCAAAAGGATCCGAGAGGGATACGATAGAGCAAAATAAAAAAATAAAAATATTAAAAAAATTAAATAAAACTGTAAATTCTCCAAAAGTACGATTTTTTTTCTCAAACTTTTGACATTTTATTCGACGATTATTCCATTTCTGTCAATTATTGTGAACGAGCCATCGACGCAATGCCCCGAAAAGAACAAAAAAAATGATTCGGCACTATTTTTCGATTTTTTTTCTTCTTATTTTGCCTTTTGGTTTTTTTGGAGCTCGCCACGAATGAATTCGTTCAGTAAAAAAGTTACGAATCATTTTTTTGTTTTCTCAAGTTTAGGAAAAAATAAATAAAAATGTTGCCAATCGATAATTATTGATTGAAATGCACGTATGTAAATGCACAGCATGCAGTGAATATATAGAAATACGTGGAGCAATCTTTTTCTCAACTTTCTTTCTGTATCCCTATCTGCCGCGTTCTTGCCACTCAGACTTCAATTAATTTCGTTGTGTCCCGAGGAGCGAACCCGGGGGGTTTTCCAATTTCAAATTTATCCGCCGATCGCGCGGCTCTTGAAACCGCGCAACGCTACAGAGATGACTGTCTCGTCTCTCTCCTGCCCATAGAGCCTCATCCCTTCGCGGATAAGCGCGCACACTGCGGCGGAGTTCTTCTCGGACGATAACCGAGAGAGTCTCGCTCTTTTTGCGGCAAAAGAGTTTTTCTCCTCTATAGGATTCTCTGTATGCACACTTGAGCCAGCATATCCATCAGAGCTTTTTCCTATACTTCCATCTCTTTCGTACGTTTGTCTCACTCTATACATCTCTTTTTTTTCTTTTCCAGCTATTTTTCTATCCGTCCTTGGGAAATCGGAGGATGCACGTGACGATGGAACGGAATAAGAGAGGGGAGGGGGGAAACGTATAGGCAAACGTTCTGTAGAGATGACTGTATGGGCCTTTTTATTTAAAAACCGACCAGAGCTATTTAGCGGCTGTTTATTTCGTGGAAACGACTTCCTCATCAAAAAAGAGAAGCTTAAGCAGCTGCAACGAATTTTTGTCATCTCGATCGATCGATGAAAGAAAAAAATGAAAATCTAAGCGTGATTTGAAGGAAATCCGAGTTATTTCTGAGGCACACTTGACTGCAACGAAACTCGTATGAAAAGTTACAATTTCTTGTCCAATTCCGAGTAAGACTGACAATTTTTCGACATAATTTTGTATGAAATTCGCCATAGATAGGACGAAGACTCGAAGGAGATTAAGTGAGACGAAAAATGTCGATTAAAAAAGGAGGATAGGGATGGAAAGGGAGAGGAATAGATGGGAGCGTGTTACTCGACAGCTGGAGCCAGGAAAAGCATCAGGACGAGGCCGGTAAGCGTCGCCATCGTCGTCGACGACGCCGACGTCGTCACCGTCCTTTCTCACTTTCCCTCTCTCTCTCTCTCTCTCTCTGTTCCTCGTTAAAAATCAATTATTAGATACGCGAACGCGCGAGCCAACGGATCCAGGACACGAGGCGGGGGATTGAAAGGGCAAGAGGAGAAGGGGAGGTCCGGAGCAAACCGGAAATTTCGTCGTCCCGGTGGGAATTTCCATCGAGTGAGGGCTCCGTCTTTCTCGAACCATTCGCTCAGAATCGTACGAGAATTAGAAAGGACCGAAAAAGCATAAAAAATAGAAACGTAACGAACAAAAAAACAGGCGAATGAGAGAAAGCTCGAAGACTATTGGAGCAGGATTAAAAAAATTGGCATAGAAGGTAAAGACGAGGTAGAAAAACGAAACGAATGAGTCCAAACTATTCGTGTTCCTGCCGCCGCGTCGAGGGAACAGAGAAGAAGAAAGAAAAAAAAAATGGAAGAACCAGAATTATCCGCGAAATTGGAAATATCCGATTACAATTAATCCTACGGGGAATTCCGCAATGCAAAAATTGTCCACGCACGTCACGTTTCGAATTGGATCGTGCGGCATCGCGGACTTAAGATCTTTTCAGATTTTTTATTCGATGTATCTTTTTATCATCAGATACCCATGTACCGCGTTACGTAAACCGAACGAACGCAAATGACATAAAAAAAAAAAATACAATCGCCCAAGGAAACGTCAAACGGAAAATTAAACACGTATAGAAATTCGGGAAAACAACGAATCACTCGTAAAACAGCTGCTGAAAAGAGTCGCAAGTAAAAATCACGCAACGATGTGAGAAAAAAAGGAATATACACAAAAATTGAAAAAAATCAAATCGAAGCCGTTGCCAACAATTTTTGTAGGACAAAAAAAAATTTTACGATGTAAAATGCCTGGAAATACAATTCTCGTCCGAACCCTGTGCGCAACACACTCGATTATAAAAATGATCAATTTGTAGATTTCTCTGCCGCTCGCGTCAGCTCAGTCGATGGAAACTTAGCCTTAAATCGAAGAAAAAGTGGAGACGGAAGAATGAGACGAAAAAAAGGAGAAAACGGTTGGAATAATAAGGAAATAAATTGGCTGCGATGTACCGAGAAGACGTTATTGAATGATCGGGCTTATAAACGGAAATATATGTACGTAAGTGATAACCCGTTACTTTGGCGATTTCTCCAGTTGCGTGCGAGCTCGAAATGACGATGCGGATACATGACTATGGTTTGTACTGTATAGATAGGGTGTATATTGTACGTGCGGGTGTTGGCCCACGCACGTCGAGTCTCCCTTTCTCTGCGTTTGTCTCTCTTTCTTTGGCGAGAGCCCACGCGAGAGAGAATCTTAATACGAAGGGACGAGAGACGCGTCAGCTGCGTAAAGAGGCTCGGTTTCCTATCTCGATATATCCTCACTTCGCCTCCTATCCACCTTTAAGTCGCACACTCAATCCTATACATTATTACTTTATGCATACATTGTATAGGATACTATGCATTGCCAAACGAAAGAAAAAGAAAAAGTGCCAAAGGCGTAAGACGATCGAGGGCAACGAAGAAAAACAAGATTTCTTAATTCGCTTGAAATTTGGCTGGGCTCTTCGAAGTGTCATAACGAAAACACAAAACAACTCGAGCACGAGGCTCAGTTCGACTTTGGCCCGTGCGAAACGAACACCGTTCGGGCCTCCCTTTATACTTTAATTCCGAGAAACCAAGAAGTAGGTTTTGAGCAGTCTGTAAAAATTTTGAATCGACGAAATCTTACGAGGCCGAGAATAAAGTTTTTAGCAAATTTGTGCGGTTTTGTTTCGACTGTACGCAGTGGCCAATATTTACTGGCTGATCGCCAACTATTGTACTACTTACGATTTACTGTACATTTTACGTGGGATATACGAAAGAGCATATACGTATATATCTCTTGGATATCCTCCCCCGTATCCTTTGTTTGGAACGATAATTGTCCACACGAGAGCACGCTTCTCGCTCCACAGAGCTTCTCCCTACTCCTCGATCACTTGGCGCGTTCTCTGACCATCGGTATGATATTGGGTGTCGGATTCTGCTGCCACACCTCCGCCCATTGTAAATCAATCGACCTGCATACATATACCGAGCTCTCGAGTGCTCCACCGGCAAAATCAACGACTACGACGATAAACCACTAACGTGAATCAGAAACGAGCTCAATTTTTCTCCTACGAGTTTCATAAAATCCACTAAAAACACAACAAAGAGCTTTACCCAGGAGGATTAGAAATTGATGAGAAAAACTTCGTTCCAACTATCCTAATGATTGGACGAACTTTTCTCGTCGTAGCCAGATGAACGTTTACTAATTTGAAGATAATTTTCCATTTTTCCGTCTTCCCGGGCGAGACTAAATATTTTTTTATGAAAATCATTGATGGGAGCAAAAACTAAGTCCATTAAAATACAAACGATGCCTAATGTTCATAAATGTACGTTCGACTATAGAGAAAGTCGTTAAATGAGAAACAATCGTGGTGCACCTTTGGATACGAGATGTTTAGAGATTGTGTGTGATATATATGGACATGTATGTTCGTTCGTCTCGTCAACAACTCAGCGACGATGAAGGACGAGACGGACGTGGTAAGTTTATGTGTCGCGCCTCACGTGTCGAGTAACGCCTCTGCGTGCCTTTCGCAGTCCCGATTTGCCTCTCTCCCTCTCTCGCTCTCTCATACACCGCAAAACCATTGAAATTCATGTCGAGTGATTGTTATTAATATCTTCATCGTACATAGTCTTTACTGTTTTCAATAATAGAATCGCGAAAACCCTTAAAGGTCCGTTATTTTCATGGGAAATTAAGATTTCATGCTTCGATGACGTTGTTGATCGATAACAACGATCCGCCCAAATTCGTTATTCATGCGACATAAAATTTTATTGATTAGAATGAAATTTTCATATTTACTCGGTTTTCGTGTGTGTTTTTTCTTTGTTTCCCTTAACTTTGAGCAAGAAGCGAAAAAATCTAATAAGACAGTTCCGCGCGTCTACACGAAGCGAGAGAAAGAGGAACGAGACCGAAGAAACGACCGAGACACAGGCAACCGATGCCCACGTTCGGTGTCCGCGTGTATACGAGCGGCACGTGCCCCGTAAAACATTGAGAAAAAAATGGATAAAAGCTACACAGGCATAGCAATTGAGAAAGGAGCACTAAATATTCTGGTTATTTCACCTGCTTCGATTACTCCAGTAGCATTTTGGGCTTGGCGCGCGATTGCGAAAGAAGAAAACTCAACATTGAAATTTCTCGAAAACGATCGCTCTCTTGAAAAGTTTGCAATTATTTTCACACAAAAATTTTGGAATGGGTCGCTTAATTGCATTTTTTTTCCTTCAAAAAATAAGAGCAGTAAAAGAATAATGAAAATCCATTTTTAAACGATTTCCCAAAATAATTTTCCCTGCAATTCCGTCTGATTTTTCTCATTATTCGTTTTAGGCTTTAGTATTTTTTCTTTATTTTTATTGTCGATGTGATTTTCATTAATTTTCCATGGAACGTATGATACGAAATATGCCATCAATATTACATACCGATATCAAGAGGCGATAGAAATAAATACACTTTCTAAAGGGGTTAGCGAATGTACGAGTAAAAATTGACGAGTTATTCGCAGCGAATTGACAGATAATTGTTTTGATAGGAGAGCGAGAACACAAGTGTAAAGTACTTTCTATCGTTTGTACTAAATTATATAGACCTGCGCCCTCTGATTCTCGTTCTATTCGTATTCATACATATAAACGTACATTACGTGCTGTACACACGCGCGCGTACATAGTACGTACTTGGAGCATCCAAGTTTCTTGTGAAAATTCAGCGAGTAGGTATGGCTGGACTATTAAGAAGCCCTGAATTATGAAAAGACTTTTCCTTTTCCTGGTGTACGCTGCTCTCTCCCTATAGCATGTGTTTACTTCCGAGAATAAGAGGCAGAGAGAGAAAGAGAGCGTGGGAAAGATATAAAGAGGGTGCAGATCATTTTAAACGTGGCACTCTGCTAGCCAAGATAGGAAAACAGCAAAACGCACGTAATTCAGCACTTAATAATTCACGTCAAACGATATGTGTACAAAGTCGAACGAACATGGAAAAGAACCTTCGATCCTTACTTATCTGGTCTACTGCCAAGTTTTTCCGTTCGTAATATTCGTACGACACATGTTCATACATCGATGTGTCTTTTCTAAGATAATTCAACAGAGTGTCGCAAAAATTTTCAACGAAAACAAAAAGTCTTGCATCGTTCGGAGGCATTCGGTTCTTCGCGTTCACGAAAAGGACGTACGAACGTACGCTCTCATTATCGTGACGACACATCTCGGGATCGAGAGCACGAGGATTCGGACATGTAAACCCGAGTAAATTAGATTCACGATGCCTACCTATATTTATGTACGCCTCTTTATATACTACATGCGAAATATCGTGAAACTTTTTCGACTAACGTGTTCCCTCGGAACCGACAAGTTTCCCACCTACGCGATTCTTTCGAGATATTTCGAGTCCGATATTTGCTAGCTCGTAAACTTTATGTAATCCTTTTTCCCATCGATACACAATGCGAAAAAGTTTGTTATGGGCTGAGGGACAAACATCGTGTAGCGTCGACTTGTTCGTCGATCGTATGCTCAATCGAATCGATGAATATCGATGGAATTTCGATGGCATCAATTGACGGAGTATGATTTTTGTGAATAGAAAAAGGACTTACTCGTTTAGGGATTGTTTGGAATAGGATTGTATCTGGAATTCGATATCGGGACGATGCCAAAGACAACGGAAGCTCGCTAAGCGCCATTGTAGCGTCCTCTTGCCAAGACCACTCATACCACACTGACGCCGACGAAGACTAACGACCAACGCGCCTAGCGTCCCCACCGATGTTTTCGCCGAACTCGATGCGCAAATATCCTGCGCAGAAACGGTTAATTCACTTGTTTTTGTTATGAACCATACATCCCACACTGACGCCGACTGGCGCGCGTAGCGTCCCCACCGACGTTTTCGTCAAACTCAATGCGCACGGATCCTGCGCAGAAACGATTATTCCACTTCTGTTTTTGTTACGAATCATAACCTGCCGCGTTCTCGTGATTTTCGACGATCCATTTAAACGGGATTCGAACTAAATAAACAACTAATTGACAACCGGAATAAATCAAGGTAACGTAAACTCCAAACGAAACGGATGAATCAACGGTAAACAACGTATCAATAAATCGCAACTATATAATTTTTCTTCGAGTTTGGAAATTCTACATTCCGTAACTTTTCCAATACGTTTCAATCGTTGTACATAACTGTCTGGAAATTGTTCATGTTTGTGACGAGGGCATTGCAAAATTCTTCCAAATTTGTTACATAATATTTCCGTTCAAAAATCTTTGCGTTAAAAGTTCTTTCGCTCCCAAAATCTGGTGCTTAACCTAACGTTTTCATCATCCTTGTTATGATTTAGAAGAATTCTGATTCGATTAAGAAATTTCCGCATTAAAACATTTATCGTGGTCCCTCGTACGTTCGTCAAAATTTCCTCACAAACAATGGACTATCTCCAGAAAGTGTGTCAAGTTTTCAAATCTCTCAAAAAATAAGAGAAATTTGGAGCAAAGTTTATCTTTGACTCGGTTTTTCATTTGAAAAATTAGTCCAATCGTTTACTGTAGCTTTTTGTGATACAAAATTGAAGATCATAAATTGTGCGATTATCAACATGTTTTTCAAAGATGGGAACCTGGCGTTTAGAGATAGGAAGAATGGCGTTGTACATAGCATTCCCGGTGGTGATTTTTCACTGGTTCAATCAACCTGAGAATTTTGAAGAGTGGGTGATAAAGACACGCCGTGAATATTACCCGCCCGAAAAGAAGGAAGATCGCGAAATGTGGGAAAACTTTATACGGGAATTCAACGAAAAGAAGGACCGAGAAGAGTTGTTGGCGATGGAAGCTGCGCAAAAGAAATTTGATGATTTGGCGGCACGCAAAAGCCATTAGAATAAATAACAATAAGTTTGATGTCTTTGTTATAACGTTCTGCAGTTAGCTCAGGGATGAGAGAAGTAATTGTCATTGTGAACCAAAATCATTCAAGCATTGATGATCCTGTACATTTATGATCTTGTCCTAATGATTCAAAAATCATTGGGGACAGAAAACTCTTAATGAAACGTGGACAATTATATCGTTAAACAACAATAAACAATTGTGAGTCTCAACAAATTAAATCTGTTCGAGCTTTATTAATTGAACTTCACGGCCATTAGTCCTTTTTGATAATTATTGGAATTCTAGTTACGTACTCTTGACATGTGCAACAAACGTGTGCAAAGTAGAAGAGAAAAAGTTGCAAGAAAACATTATGATTTCGAAAGATTCGCGACATGATTTATTCCCATAAAGACACGCCTTGTGCGTGTCTAACACAAATTTGTGTCCCTTTCATTGGTAACACTATTGCAGATATTTGTACATTAAATATCACAATTTGGAAGGAATGGTGTCTAAGAATCTGGAATATTGTCAACTAGTTTTTTGCCGCTGTTGACTGAATGTTAGGGGAACGAGTAAGCCAAAAGTTGCAGCACCTGCTGCTAAGAGATTGGAACCGTTTGGTCCCCAAAGATCTTCGACGTAGCCAGTAATTAGAGGCGTCATTAGTCTCGCGATATTCGATACGCTGTTACTCGAGCCGATGATGGAGCCTTTCTGACTCGGCGGACATCGTCTTATGGTCATTTCCGTCATAACTATTCGCAAGAACATGTGAATCGACCGGAGCAGCATTGACCAAATCATGAAGACACTGATGTGCTCGGTAGCCGCTATTCCGATGTAAGCCACGATCATTAGAGCGTAACCGTGCGAGTTTCGCTTTGTGTAAAACATATCTTGGCTATAAAATCTTTGGTTCACTCTGTCAACCATCAGGCCTGCTAATACACCCACGAAGCTCTGCAACGATATCGTGTATCCTGCCATTTTTGGTGATAAATTGAATTTTTCTCGAATCTTTAAACTATAATTGTTGTGAAAGGCACCCGTTGAGAAATCTATTAAAAATTTCAATGCAAAAATGTCCCAGTACATCGGCCAATCCACCGACGCCAAATCTCGTATCGCTTGCATCATCGAACTCCCCTTTTCCCTTTCTTCAGCTCCTCTGATCTTTGGAGGCTTTTGAGAAGGATTTTTCGGTGCAGATAAATCGTTTAAGAAAAAATACACCACTGCTGGAACGTGAATAATTTTTCCAAGTATTTGTCGGAAAATATTAGTTTTCTCCCGTACTCTTCATGTTTTTCTACATTTTTCTGCTTTTCCAATGAATATTTCTGTGATTCTACAGAGATTGAAATATTATTTAAAGCTTTTTTGATACTAACCACTGTTGAGCAGAAAAAAAGCTCCAACGAAGAAGCAAATGAAGCTGAAGCCATTTTCAACCTCAGCAAGATTTCCGCCGATAGCCGGACCAATGGTAAAGCTCAAGCCAGCCACGGCTTTCAAATAAACGAATACCAAAGTCTGCTGATCTGCTGGAACTCTGTCAGTGACGATGGTTCTAATAAGTACCTGAGAATGTTTGAAGACCCCTAATTTCGAGTAATAAAGCATCAGTTTTTTCATGTGGCACAAACTTTTCTTAGGCTGGGACAAAGCCTACATCAAAATAAATTGAGAAGCTTGTTCTCTTTTGAACAAAGAATTTTCGGTTGTCATTACCTAGAAGTGCTCGGAAGAACAAAATGAGCATCAGAGAATCTACCAAACCCAATACCGTGTAACAACAGCCCACCGAGATAAGACTAAAAAATAAAATTTGTTGTCTTCCTATTCTGTCGCTCCAGCTGCCCTGGAAATATTGAAGAATTTCTTGAATATAATGGTCTACCTTAATTTCTCACAATCCAATAAAAAAGTGGTGTAAAAATAATTCATTTTCATAAAATACAACTCACTATCACCGGTCCACTGACCAATTGTGTCAGTGCATAAACAGATGTCATGCAACCCATCAAAAAGTGTGACGCTCCTAGATCTTTCAGACGCGCCGACATCAATGGAATAAAAAGACTGACGGCAAACAAGTCCTTGGAAAAAGAATCAAACAGTCAAGCGAAAATTTAGAGGTCTGCTTGAAAATTATGGATCTGCTTGATTCTATGCTTGAAAATTTTTCAGATAAAGTATCGTTATCGATTTTCTACATTTTTTTCAAAGTAAAAAAAAAATTGTTCATTTATCTTCGATATGTGCTATGTACCGTCATTTTAAAAATTACAGATCTTATCGTGAATTGGTAAAAGATGGTTAGAATATACTCTTGTCTTATCAGCAAAATAACCTTGACGTTGACATATTCCCTACGTGATTTTTGAATATTTATCAAGGTTAGGAATTGAATTGAAATGAAGAAGGCGGAACATTTGACGATGACAGGCTTAAATTCGTGCTTCAACGAAAATTACAAAATTACGGAGCATTCATAATTACGTAGCATGACAGCAGCTGAGATAATTGCAATTGAATGAATATTGTTGTTAGACGGAAAGCACAATACGGGAAATGTCGGTTAATAACTTTTTCGTATTACCAGAAAGGACGCAACGTAGATCCAAAAAACCACAGCCTCCATCGCTAATGTTGAATGATTTTCTCTTAATAATACAATTTTTCTAATGATTTCTTTATTTTTCGTGCCATCATGCCAGCTTAAACTTCGGAGCGCGAGTGGCTGCTGTGGCGCCAGTGACCAGTAAATACGACGACGGACGTAATCACTCTCGAAGATAAAGGCGGCGGGAAAATGGGAGGGGAAAATATTACGAAAGCGGGAAAAATCGTTTCGGAGCATATGACATTTCCCGCCAAAAATGAAAGGAACCGATTTTGAAGATTTGCAGCTGTCGAATAACGCTGGGCCCTGAAAAAACTTTATGATTCTCTGCTGCGCTAAAGAAAACGCAAGCGATTATTGGGGGTTTTATCATTTAGCTCCGTTCGGAATAATTTACATCCCACACGGTGTTGCCAATGATTTGAGAAAAGAAACGCTAACAAAACTTTTTTTTACTTATTTAAATAAAATCATTGCTATTCTCACTCATTTCAAGTTTGATGCAGAATGTTTTCGTTGATATTTCGCGGTTCGTTCATAATTTGGGCAGAAGCACTAAAGTGACGTCTGCCCATTCACCGTTCAGCATAGCCCGAAGGGGTTATTTACGATTTTAGTGCTATGTAGTGAACGCGCGCGGTGACTACCGAACACGATTCCAATGTCGTTTTTTTTTCGTAACATTTATTTATGCGTTGAGTTTAATCAATTAATACAAAACTCGTTGTGTTTGGAATAATAGAAACTCACGTTTTATCGTTATGGAATCGTTATTACCGTCAGAAATGGCGCGACTAGTTTTAGGTGAGTGAAAAAACAAGAAACACAAAAACTGAAATTCGACGCTAACCTCTCCAATCGAACATAAACATCTGATTAAAAATTCGATTTAAATGTTTAATTCTTCGAATATGCGACTGTTTACTTTCAATTCCATGCATAATTGCGTTTCCCTCGCAATTTTATCATTAAAGAGTGAATAAAATGTACTTAATTCGGAGTTGGCAGGCCGTAGAAAAAGTATCAAGGGTTCTATTATTTTTTATTTTTACTGACGTCAAAGAACAGCAAATTTTTGACTGCGAGGATAACACATTTTGGACTTTTGACATATGCAGGCTATTTAGAGGAACAGAAGTGCGACGAGGCAGCCAGATCTTTCCTGCAGTTGTCTCCGCATCTTCAGGAATGCAGAATGGTCAATTCGGCTGGCAGACGTTTCAGTACAAAAGTCAATGGCTTTACGCTCGTGGAAATCTTGGAAAAGTTTTGTGCAGCAAACGCAATGAGTACAAAAATCATTAAAATTTCAATTATTTAATGATCAAGCTATATTTTTCTGTAGTTTGACATTTTTCCACAATAATAACGGCATGAAAAACTCAAAACAAAGTGGCAATGAAATTCTTGTCTTTTTCATTGTTTTCATGGTAAATTCTTGATTTCAAATTACATTACCCTTCTTTTCTTGTTTCAACAGTTCAGGAAAGATTGAACAAAGTAGCAGATTGTGAGCAGCTTAAGCATTGCGGCGATTTGCTGGAACAGTTAAGATTTCTGGTCGACGGATCTCGAGGTCAACGTTTTGTTGTTAATATCAATGTCCCGGTAAATTGGATACAAATTGGAATGCGATAAAACGTTATTTTCGTTGTCGGCCTCATAAACAATTAATTCCTTTGGTTCACTCATTTTGTAGACAACGTCGCAGGCTTCCGGCGGCTCACCCATTATATCCAGTAGCATGCGTAAACGCCATCACAGCGGGAGCGAGCGAGAACGTTCCAAACGAGCCCAGAAATCTCTTTCTCAGTGTTTGGGAAAAAGTTCTGAGCCTGTATCGACTCAACGTGAGTGAAGAGCTTGAAAATCTTCATGAAATACTTGAAAATCATTGAATCATCTGAATAGTATCGAAGATCAATGGATATTTGTTAAAGTCAATCATGTAAAAATTAATAATTCGTTAACACGTTGATTTTCAACAACAATGTTCATCAACTTTTTGTAGCGAGTTGCGAGTTGGCAGTGGAAACAACGCCCTTGGAAAATTTGCCAGGCCATTCGAGCTGCGAGAAAGTAGAAATACCAGGGCTAAAAAGTTTCGAAAAGTCTCAAGAGCTTACAGTAGTGACAAATTGTTCCTCGACCGTTCCTGAAGCAACGGGACCGGAAGTGGTACTGGAAAATCCAGTAGGAGCAGAGGAAAAAGATTTTTCAGATTCTCTTCCAAAAAGCGTCGGGAATAATTTGGAAAATCATGAAAAAAACAAGGGACAATGCTCAACCGCAACTGACACGGAGGAACTCATGCAATACACGAATACCGAAGTGCAAACAACGCCTGACGACGTGGTCGAGTCCGAGACCGAATCAGCTTACGAACCTGTAGAAAATCTCAGTGTAAGTTTGTCGAAACGACAATTTCTTCGTTTTATCTTGTTATGTAATCGTTTTTCTTTTCTCTTTTAGTTATTGACGAAGGAATTGCTCAATCGGACCGAATTGCAAGAACGAATAGCCGAAAATATAAATAAAGCTATTCTTCCTTCAGACACATCGTTGAGGGATGTGAGTCTCTCGGAATCCGTAGGTGGAGGTTGTGTTGGAGAAATGAACACGTCCATTATGACGGAATTGAATAACGCGATAAAATCGGTTGTCACTGCGACCGAAAGCGATCCTGTATTTGCTCAATTCCTCGATGAAATCATTGGACCGAGTAACAGAAATGACGAGAGTCCTGACGAGGACAACGATCATCAGCCTTTTGACACGGACGAGTACAAGAATTATATATTTTTCTCAATAAAAATGAATTTCTGTGGTTCGAAGCGTTTCTTCAAAGAAAAATTTCGCTAATTGGATGAACTCATGATTGCAGATTGTCGAGAAAGACTCCTGGAACAATGTCGAAAGAGGCTGAGACCGAGTCGAGTGCACTTTTCGACAAAATGGTTGCATCAAAGTCCCCAACGACTGAAGTGCCGTTGAAAAATCGTTTGAGAAGCTCGACGGGTCAACAATCGGTTCGACCAGAAGATGATCGAGCGATTACCGAGAAAATGCTTCCCAAGGACGACACGACAGCCCTCGAAGATGTCAACGCAGCTGCGATTCTCAGTATTATAAACGCGAATACTCTAACGGAGGAAGAAAAAACGGGAGTTGAAGTGACGAGTGGAATTTCGAAAGACGAGGTCGAAATACCGAACCTCCTGGCCGAACCACATAGAGAAATCCAAGAAATTGTTGCATCGAATCCTGAAAAACTTGTGGAAATGGAAAAACCCATGGGTGAAGTTGATAAAATCGCTGAACTGGTGAAACCCATAGAAATTGAGAAACCCATGGAAATCCCGGAGCCCATAGAAATTCCGAAACCCATGGTAGTCGCAAAACCCGTAGATATCGAAAAAGCCGTAATACCAACAACAATATCGAACGTCGACGGAAAATCGAAAAGGAAATCAAATATTCGAAAACCGAAAATGACTAAACCAAGGGAAATAGCCGCACCGATTATGCCTCCGAGTCTTATATCCGAGGAGGACATAATGGCAATGCCGACATTGATAGTTTGTTCGAAAGAAGAAATATCGTCGATAATGAAAACTGCAACGGTAATGGACGAGGCAGTGGGTTCCGGTGGTTATTGTGCTTCGCAGTTTCTCCCGATAGCGCCAAAAACAGCGGAAGTATTAAAACGGCCACTAAAGCCAGAGCCGATTTATCTTCGAACCGTAACGGTTCCAACGAAAATATCAGAGATTCCTAGATTGAGTGAAAATCACATGCACAATTTGCAGCCGGTCCAAGGGCAGCCTTGGTCAGAAATAAATCGAGTTGCTCAACCAACAGCTTCTCCGATCGAAGTCGACGAGCAAGCTCCGGTTGACCACGCGGATCTCCTCGCGGTCGCTCCGGTCGATAAGAAAGACCCTGAGAAAATAACACTCTACGGGGATGAAACGAGCGCGATAACCGTCCTAGAAAATCTGATTATTCCGTCGGTTCAGGACGATGCCGCGATGCCCAGTATTTCCGGCACAGGATTATCGCCGTTTCTCAAATTCAACGAGAAGCTCAAAGAACCAGCACCTTCCGTACCTATGTTGAGTGTCCAGGATGATTCTCAAATCGCCTCGACCTCCAATATCGATAATTACGATCATATCACCAAAAGAACGCCGCGGTCTATTCTGAAGAGTCGCTCGAAAAACAATAGGCTGAGTATGTCGACACCGAGACGACGGAGCAGCCACATAAGGGCTCTGGACTTCAACACACCATTGAAAAGCATTAAAAGCGGGCGTCGAATGAGCACGAACGAGAGTTTCGAATATTCATCGAAAAACACGAGTTTCGAGAAGAAAATTTGTCGCGCGAGTCTCTTCAAATCACCGCCGTTCACGGCGGCTACTCCGTCTCCCCAAGAACTCAAAAGTCCCTTGAAAGATATCGGGTCGTGTAAAATCCCAATTGCAACGAGAAGTCCTGCGCCGAAGTTGATAGGCGGTTGGGAAAAGTACACGGGCGTTGGAATGATCTTGGGGTGCTCATCGCCCAGCTCATCCGGCGGTTCGCCCGTCAAGACCCCAACGAGTCTGGAGCCAGCGATCAAAAGTTGGGACGAAGATCTACGAAAGGCTCTGGCAACTACCGACGAAGCAACAACTTCCAAAACCGCGAAAAAAATTTTCACCAAAAAGTCAACAACGAACAATAGACGTCCGAGTAGAAGAAAAAATTCGGCCAGCACTCCCGCAGCTGTCGTGAATGATGTTTCCAGCGACTCCGAACCCCTTCCTGTCTCCAACGATACTCAAAATTCAAGCGGACTTTCAGTTTCCTTATCTACCGGAAATCAGAGTCAAACTGAACAACAGAGCCTCGAAGAAAAATCTTCAAAATTGAACAGAAGAGTGCCTGGTCAAATCGCCGCGAATCCACCGAATCACCCTGAAACAGCAAAGAAAATGGATGCCAATAATTGCGCTGGGAATCGCTCGGGAGATCCAGCGAAAGTTGAACCTTCGGGGTCAGTAGCAAAAAAGAAATACGTCAAATTGAAGACCATCACGACGAGTGTAACGAAGATCGAGAGGTCGAATGATATGATAGGAATCTCCAGCTTGACCGTTGAAAAAATTGGGGAATTCTCGTGTACAGAGAAAAGTGGAACGATGCAATCGCCGGATATGTTGGCGCTCGAGACGCCTCGAAAGTTCGAAGGTAGTTTCGGGATCCCACCGACACCGAGACTCCTCAGTCCCAGCAGTAATTTAACAACGCCTTTCGCTCAGATCGTCGACGACGGGACGAAGGTTCAAGGATTTGTATCGACCCCCGAATTCCCACCGACTCCCAGTATAAATTTGACACCGAAACAAACGAGCGAGGACGGCACGCAAAAGGAAGAACAATTCCCAACGGGCTCGGAGTACTACGAACCGAGCACCAAGCCCAAAGATCCGAGACCGAAACGAAACAACGACCACAGCAGACACGACATGAGTCTCCCATTGCCTGGCATGATGATGGCCATCGCGGCTGAGTCTCGGGTGAAAAATATTAGCGTCGAAGTCGCCCAAGGCTTTCAAGCCACCACTTCGAGCAACAAACTCGAAATAACGCAGTTCGAAGTGATCAAAGAAAATTTACCACGCGAAGAAGCTTTCCGAGAACTTAAAATTTCTGGATGTTCCAACGAAATCTCCAAAAATGACAACTCATCGATGTCCGTCCAAGAAGTCCACGAGATATCTCAAATATCATCCGAAGAGGATCCTCACGATATCAAGGACGCGAATAACACGAGCTCGACGCTGGACGATTCGTCGGACAGTGACACCAGTTCCTCTTCGGATACTTCCTCGACCTCGTCGTCCTCTTCTTCGTCGAGCAGCACCACCAATCCCTCTCCAAATTTAATGTTGAACAAGCCATCGCCTAAAACGCCAGCATGCAAAATTCACACCGATACGAGTAACGATTCCGCGCACAAATCCGGCAAAATATGTGAGAACGTCGTTAACTCTGTTCAAAAACCAGCGACGGGGCACCCGAACGATGATACTTCGCTTATCGATAATTCCTTGATCGCAAGGGTTCATGCTTCGCGAGAAGAGAATGAAAATTCCCCAACGAAAGTTTTTCCAATCGTAAAAAACGATCGTCAACTCGAAGAATCCAACACCGAAACTCCGGCTAAAGATGAATCTCTCCTGTCGGAAGCTGTCATATCGGAAACCCCGAGCAGCTCGAAAGCTGGTATCGAAACGACCAACTTACACTCCAAAATTTCTGCCTTCATAACTTCGGAAAAACAGGCTTCGAACAGCGAAGATTCGTCGCTCGAGTCGAAGAAAAATGTACCCAAGATCGTGAGCATTCAAAGAATTTTGCCCAACGTTTCGATCGCCATGAAACCTCCTCCGACCTCTGACCATCTTTACAACGCCATGCAGTCCAGAAACCAAACGAAATCCATTTCTGATGCTAAACTGAGTAGACATCTAGAAGAAAAACGTTTGAGGGTCATGGCCATGTTCAAGGAAAAAGAAAAACCGCTTCTTCACAGGCCGCGAATAAAACGTGCGGTTGTTGTCGCAAGAGCCAAAAAACACGTACCGGAAAATGAGAAAAACGCCGAGACTTCATTCACTGATGAAGGGAAAATTGTTCAAGTTGATAAAAAGAAGGAAACTGTGCCAGAAGTTCAGGAAATTGATTTAACCGAAGAGGCCATTGAAAAAGAAATCGAGGTCGTAAAGAAAATCCTTCCCGTGAGCGAGAACGTTGAAGTGACGAGTAAAATTAATGTCGACGAGGGAAGCGAAAAAATTACAAGTACGAACGTGATGGACGACGAAAAATACGAGTCTTCGGGGAGGAAAAATCTGGCCGAGGAAGAACAAGTCACGACGACGATAATTCTTGACGAAGAGAAGGAAAAAACAATGAAGAATTACAACGACAAGAAATTCCAGAAGAAACAAAAGCAGCCAACGCTGGCCGATATTTTAGAAGAATCTGGTGAAACTCTGCGTTTCAAGGACGAAATGCCAAGGGACAGGAATAAGGAGGACACGGGGAATAAGGGAGAGAACGGAAAAAAAATCGACGACGAGAAAAATGGCAAAGTAACGGAGCAAAAAGCCGCCAAATCGCAGAGATCCCGTTCGGTCGAACGAACGAAAACAAAAAGTGAGCTCGAAGCAGGAAAAACCAGTAAACCCCAGGAGAAGCTTCCTCAAGATTGTGAGAAAAGTCAAAACTTGGTTAATTCTGAAATCGTGCAAGAAAAGAAGCTCGAGAAAAATGGGAATGACCGTGAGAATCCAAAAAGAGAAGAAAAGGAGAACAATTTGGAAAAGAAGGAGAAAAAAGAAACAATTTCCGTGAGCGTTGACGCAAAAGCCATAACAAAGTCCAAAGTTGATCTCGTCAAACGTGATTTGTTCTCCGACGAGGAATCCAACGACCAAAGAACAACTCGTTCCAAATCGAGACAAACTTCGGACTTTCGGAGAAGCAACAGCGTCGAGCCGCACGTTTCTTCTCTATCAAGTTTATCGGAAAAAAACAATTCTCCTTCGTGCACGAGCGAAGATATGCCAGGCGTTTTGGAGTGTCTGGATCTCGTGCCAACGGTCAAAGGCGACACGAACGATGAAAGTTTCGCCAATCTCGACAACTCTAGTCTGCGTGTCCACGCGGACTTGAATTTCATTTACGACGAGAGTGTTCCAACGAAAAAAAGAAGACGGAAATTCAGCAGTTCCGAACTCGAATTCACCATCCAAGTTGAATCAACCGACGGCACTTCTGGTCAATGTGCAAAACTCATGACAGCCACGAATCTCGAAGAAATTTTCAGTATATCACCGCCTCGAAAACGCCGAGGAGCAAGCAAAGAACTCAAGTCGACCCAGGCCAAAAAAAAAGACAATTTACCAGTGAAAAAAGTGAAGAGTGGGTTCAAGGGCATCCAGGACAAACCACTCGCCACTTCCTCACCGGTTTTCAAAGCTAACACCTCAAAAGTAGCAGTGAAAACTTTGAAATCGCCCAAGAAAATTGAACCACCACCGAACGAGGGAAAGAAAAAACCAAATCCGACCAAAGACGCAAAACAACAGGAACACGGTATGAAGCTTCGAAGTTGCAATCGTTCATGTACCAAGCATTACAAGAGTGTGAAGAATGTTTTTCTTGTTCACTTGCAGAGAAACGGAACGCAAAACCCCGCAAAAGGAAAGCATCGATATCGAAGGATAGCGACCTGGTGAATATTATTTTTTTTTACGTATTCCCACGAAAAAAAAGATTTGACGAAATTACGTATGTCCAGCATAAAAAAAAATTCATTTCTTAGCCTTTGAATAAACTTCAAAATCAATTTCCGAACATTCTGTACATACGTAATTTCATAATTACTAGTCTTGCCGAATAAAAACGTTTCAATGGAATATTCTCTCAATTTTCAGCTGGGGGAGAAGAAAATATGTCGCACAAATCCCAAATTGTTACTTGACAAATTGGATCTCGACAAATTCCTCACGACTGTTCATGGACCAGCTTGAGTTCGCTAAACAGTGAACTTCCTTCTCGTCGGTCATGTTGAATTTTGCATCATCGGATTCGTAACGAAATTCCTCGAAGTCTTGTGTGCAAATATTCCTTTCAAAAATCGTTAACAAATTTTTTTGCAAAACTCGTTAGAAAATGCCAAAAAAAAGTTGGCCCTCTTGTTTAATCGTTAGTAAGGAACGGAGTGTTAAGAATATTCGTTGTTGTCTGACGCTGCAAACTTCCATCCCATCCCCATCGATACTGAGGCTTTTCAGAGCCTAGAAAACCGGAGATTGTCGCGAGAGCTTAATCATTGGAAAGGAAAAAAATGCTGTGCATTCGTCGTTAACGTTGATATCAATTAAGTTTAAGACAAATGTTTGCTAGATAGGCTAATTGTTAAGCGTGTCAGAAACGACCTGTACATAATTAGCACGTAGTTGGTCGGGAAGAGAGCTTTATGAGCCTTTTGTTTAATTTTTCGTCAGACGTCGTTGACATAGCCATAGGCTATTTGTGTACATACATTGAAAAAGAGAGAAAAAACTTATTTTTCTATTGTCCTTGTAAGAAATCGGTTGCCCTGTCCTCCGTATTACTGAAGAATTATAAAAACTACAATTTTCATCAAAAATTTTGAAATATTTTTCATTACGAGGAATTCGAATTCTCAAACGCGACACTATATTTGTTGAAGAAATGTGAAATATGCGGCAGATCCGTAGCGACACCAAAGCTTTGTTTTTAATAAAAAAAATGTTAAAAATCCCTCGTTTTTGTGAATTTGTAGAGTTTTCATCATTCAATCTTTAATTCTCAGGAATTTTTCACACTTCATCGACCCATAGCCATAGATAAGAACTCACAGCACGCTCCATATTAATATTATATTTTATTTTACATTTTGCTTAGTAATCCACATTTTAGTATAGAATATTCAAGTGGTTTTACATTTAGAATGTTGAAAAGAAATGCATAGATACGTAGAGATGAAACAATGGAGCAAAGATTTTCCTTCAATTTAGATCATCGCGAGGTCTTAACACTTTGATTTGGCAACTTTGTCAATCTCTTCTACTTGATCCTTGAACTGGCGCCATTGGATCATATTCATGGAGATACCTAATTGGAGAAACAAATTCCATCGTTGTAGATTAAAGCGTGGATTTCCAGAGAACAAGCAAAAAGTACACCAAATTTCTCATCGATTCAAATTCAAATTTTTGGCTTGATTTGTCATTTCTAACCATGAAGATCGAGACAATTATTATGAGTTGAAAAAAAAGTGCAAATTTTTTTTTAATGTGAAAAACTTTGTAGAAAGAAAAACTCTTCTCACCTTTTTTTGTGGGTTTTAATTCGCCTTCTTTGTCGACGTACATCTCTCTGATATCAACATACATTTTGCCCTTGAATTCGCGGACAGTGACGAAACGATTGTTGCCAAGATCCCATTTATCTTCTTTTTCGTCTTTTCCGGATTTCTGTGACTTCTTACTCGATTCTGCCTTCTCAGATTCCACCTTCGTACGCTTCCTCTTCACAGGTTTTTCTTCCTGCAAATATGGAAGACCAAAAAAAAATACAAAATGTAAAGATTTCTTCAGCTCATTTCCTTTTGAAAAAGGCTGTGGCTACTCGTCCGGATATATCGTATACTAAAAGCATGTCTGGACGAATAAGTAACTCTTACTCGTCCGGGTAAAGCGGGAAATCATTGGATAAAGCGTTTCCGGACGAATATTATTCGTCCGGCTATCCGGACGACTAGCCACTGCGTTTGAGAAATAGAAATATTTTCACTAAGAATTTCTCGTGTTTTCATTTTTTATGGAATAGTACGCATTTTTTGAAATGGAAAAGTCTCCATCATCTCCATCTCTGGATTCGTTCCCTGACAAATCTTGACGATGAATTAATGTTACAAGTTTCACCGAAGAAAAATACTATCCGTGCGGAATATGACGATCGCAACGTGTTCAGCGATAAAGGTGAAAAAATGAAAAATTACCTCGCTTTCGCTGTCGTTGCTGCTCGACACAAATTCCTTGGCCTTCGGCATTTCTTCGGAAAAAAGAGAAGATTCTTTATAAGCGTGATACCGTTTCAACAATGTTATTTGGAAACTTTTCCGTAATAGAAAATTTCGTTGTAAGAACATTAAACCAAAGATCGTTTTTTCTCTTTCTTATTTTCTTTTGGCTGTAAACTGTAAATCGCGTGTGTATAACGGCCACGTTCAATATTCGAGGTTATAAACAGAAAATTCTGCCGGTATCCGAGAGATGGCGGTAGAGTCATGTAAAATTGGCGGCAAATCCTACTGTTGACATTTTGACTGAATTATTCAATGAGATACGGAGATACTTATGTATCGACGAATTCAGATAATTTACTTTTCCCACTGTTAATTATACCGAATATTTGATTTTCAGAAAGTCGCGGGTGACACCAGTTACACGGAAGTCCATCTTTTGATTTATTTTCTTTGAAAAACGCACGTAGTAGTGAGCGATCACCGACTCGGGCCCAACGACGCGATTTGTACACGTACAGTCGTGTTCCGTGACACAAAAACTCAGGGTTGAACCTGCTGAGCGATCAACAATTCAACGAAAAAGAAACGATCGCCCATCCGTTCTGACCTTGATAATGACGTGAGTTTTCTTCGTGTTATTCTTTATTGTAAAAACAGACGAATATATAGCTATATATTAATAATAATATAATGTGGAAATCGACTTTCGTTTTGTCGAACACCAATAAGCCGTTGTAAATACCACATGTTCGAAGACCCTAATTATATACACAGTCCTACATATGCGTCGATAAAATCGCCGGTCTAATACTTTGGTTAAATAACGAGTAAATCCCCGCGTTAATATTAGGGCTTACGAAGAACATTTTACCCGTTTCGTATCCGCCGATAAAAGACCAAACTGATATATCTCAGAAATACCTCGATTAACCAACGGAACAAGAAAAAAAAATACGGAATGGCAATTGGTTCGTTTAACCAATGAATATTCTGGGTGTTATTCTATGGTTGAACTCAAAAATTTGTTTTTTCTCTCATAAAAAAGCATGACATTTTGCGCCGACAAGGTGGGATGTGCTCAAAATATATGTTTGTCTCCATGTCGATGTCGCACGAACGTTCAGTCGTATTTTTTTTCCCGGAGCTTTCGCTTTGAGAACTTCGTTTTTGTCGCCGTGTGGCTTATGCATCTATATATATATATATTTCGTTCGAGATATTGTCACGAAACTTGCACAGAGATCTTATCTCACATGCAACACGTTTTTGTTTTCGTTTTACTTAGGGATTCGAAAATAAATACATATATAAATATATGTTCGTAGAAAAAGAATCTATTCGCGAGGACATACAAATTTTATCTATCGTTGAATTTTTGGAGGCTTGTTTATTATTCTCAATCACTGTCGTCGGTGTTTCGTTGCACTCGCGTTAAAGGTCTTCTGCTGTCCTCGTCCGATCCGTAGATTACTTCCTCGTCAGAATCATTTATCATCGAAAATGCTGGATTGTCTTTCGTTATGGAAGAATCTAGAATTTCGCGAGTGTAGAAAAACAGAAAGTTTAGTAAACGATTCATAAAACGAAATCCGCGGCGACGTAATTTTTGAGATGAAGGTCAAATTATTTTCACACTTACGTTGTCCGTAAACTTGTTGAGTTCCCGGTGAGTACACGTAAGCCATTGTGTACAAATAAAAATTCAATAATCCATAGAGAGCCATGAATTGTGCTGAAGTTTTGTAATACGTTGAGAGACGCGAAGCAAAACTGTCCTCGAGTACACCAGCGCCGAATTGTCGTGCTGTTACGATTGAACAAACGATCGCTACGATTCCGGCCAACAGAGTCAAAAATCGTAATCGCAAGTCTGTAAACATCATTTTTTCAAAATCAATTAGATATTTGTTTTTAAACGCTGGAGCAATATTTCAAAGGGTAGGAAACAATTACCAAAATAAGGCATAGAGCGTAGTTCACTGTATGCTCGAAGAATCAGGAGAAACAGATATGCGATGTAAACACCACCGACCGTGAAGAAAAATACTTTGAAACCCTGGAACATCACAAAACATTATTTTAATACTTTTCTTTATCAGATTTGTTTTTAAACAATGCTGGAAGTTTCGAATGGGTGGAAAAAAATGCTCATTCCATTGTTACTCAATATATCGTCCGGAAAATCGATCGCACAGATGACTTTCGTTCTTCCCGTTGGAAAGGTCTGTAATCCTAATTTGCATGACGATGATATTTAGTGACTTTGTTTTCTCTGTCGATGCGAGTCGAGCAATCACCTTGGGAGCTCAATGGGGTCGCTCGACAAAGATTCTTTTATGTTTTTCCGCGCATTTGCCGAGAGACGTTTCATTTTCTGTACAACTTTCGACGATTCTTTTCCTAATATAGACCCCCGGTAGTTCACTCGACGAGAGTACTCGCGTCTCATCGACTCACTTTGTACGAAACTCTTCTTTACGTACCATTTTATATTTCCTTTTTTTATGACTTTTTTCCGACTAACTTTTGCATCGATCGTTAACGGATGTACGTAGGTAAGGAGTAACGACCTTACTCACGACTTTCGCAGGAAGACTCGACTCATACCATCAGATGTGATTCAAAGTTCGAGAAGCTCGTACGGTTTTACTTTTGCTTAGAACAATTAAATGATTGAGCCATTACCGCTGTGTCACCAGTGATCGTTTTGCTAAACCTTTTCATTCTATACGTCCAATATTTCATCAAAATGATATTTGCCCGTGAGTGAACATTTTCTTCCGAATTTTGGTATAAAAATATATAATAACTCCAAAAGATAGCAAAAATTTGTACTTTTTAAAGACTCGAATAAATTTTGATTAAAAAAATTTCGAATTTTGAGATGCGAAAAAATTACAATTCCACGCTTTTTTAGGGGAGATTTGCTCTGCTCGCTTCTCCCTTCGTGAGGATATAGTTATACGAGTCATATTAATAATGTAATGAATAAATGGATCAATATTCATATTAAATAATCAATATCAATTAATAATAATTATTCATCAATATTTACCTAATAACAACGTCAATTATAAATATCTATTAATTATATTGATGGATGGTCTTTGGTTGTTCTTTTCTCTGTAAAGTGTAAAGTATTTCGTACTAATCTACTCGACATGACTCTCTTGGTCTCAGTTTTTAATTTTAGTTCTAAATTCTCGGGAAATTCACGGACGATTCCATTTTTTGATTTTGTCTCCTTACTTCATAATTAATAAACATCGAATAATTTTCATGTTTCAGTCATTTTCATATGGATCTTGCTGGAGTTTCGAGAAGCCACAGGATTGCTTTCGACGATCGAGTGTCCAAATTATGCCCATTCCGATTATCTCCAATTTGACAATTTTGATGCTCCGGTCTCGCTCGGCTGTACTTTGCTAATGTCGTGTCAAGATCCATTTCGACTCTACTCCGAATATCCTCAAATTGAATCAAAGAGATGTTCGGAAGAGCACGAGATTCTGGACGATAATTCTCTGTTCGACTGTTCCATAAGCGATCAAAAAACTTGCCAAATGAAACGCAAAGTCACCATGATTACTCGCTTTGACTTGGAATCCACGTCCAAGTATCCCTGCCCTAGTTCGCAAGACCCCGTGGCTCCAACCCTTTTGCCCGTTTCCGGCAATTGTTCTCAGGTAAATTGACCTCTAATTGTTAACCTTCTTCTTCTTATCGTTCCACAAAAACTCTCATAAGAATTTTTCACCGAAATCCGATTTTTTGGAAAAGAAATTTTTGAAAAAACCTCGAAAATATTTGTGCATCTTGGCTATTATTCAAATTTCTTCCGAATTATTGAGATTCATGACGCAATAGTTGCTCGATATTGGTGAAACAAACTTTTTCAAATATTTGCATAAAAAAATAACAAAAACGAAACTCAGTGAACCGACGGCTGATTTGTACAACCACGAATCTTGAAAATCTTGAAAAATGTTAAGAACTGGAAAATAATTGGAAAATAACTGGAATAACTCGAAAATAAATAAATAAGAATAAAATTTTGTTGCAGTTTTATAAATGTGACTGGGGATTAGCAGTTTTGTTCGAATGTCCATCAGAATTGCATTTCAACGCAGAGCTTCAAGTCTGCGATTGGCCCTGGCGTGCTCAATGCGATTTCTCATGGAGTATTTGCCCTCGGCCTGATCCTCGGTGCCCAACGAATTATCTGGGTACGCTTTATTTACCTCATCCACAAGCATGTGATAAATTTTATCAATGCGATTGGGGGATCTCGCATCTTCAATCGTGTCCAACGGGACTTCATTTCGATTCTAATCTTAAAATCTGCGATTGGCCATATAAAGCCAACTGTCGAGAATGTTGAATCCGTTCAAAAGACCAAACATTTTTCATCATATTTTCTTCGAAGGAAAATTTAATGAAACGATGCCGATTTCTATTGAAATTTCAAACAAATCAAAACATAATTACTGACGTCTAGTTTCTGTTTGTCCGAAATTGGATCCAAGGGAAGTTGGCATTGTTGCAATGCAACGAGATTCATTATTTTATCGATCATTTGCAATTTTGAAACGAAATATACAAGAGAATTCAAGGGGATCTCGCAAATTATGGGAATGCTGAATAAATGCTGAATGTTTCGTTGCATTCGAACGGTGTGAACTTGAATGACGTGAAATTGTTCGTATGCATAGAAAACAACGTCAATGAGTAAGTTTTTCGCTTCCGCAGTTTTCGGTTATCAAATTTTATTTTTGCATCCGTGTCACAACTCCAAGCCTTCTTCGAAAGAAGTATTTGGCTTCTAGAATCTTATGAACAAATTTTTTTCACCGAAAGTATCAAAAACTTGACTGCTTCGCTTTTTTTTTGATTTTTTGTAATTTTGTAAATAGTTTTGTACTTACGTAATAATTGGATGTATCGACAATGTAATTGTACGTTGGATCCTCAAGCTCTGTACAGCGTAGCCAAGTGGCCAAGGTGAGGGCAGCTCCCCAAAGAGACCCAACGACCACTATTTTTGGTAGATAGAATGTCAGCAAACGTCTCTCGTTCTAGATAAACAATCTTTTATGTAATATTGTTCTATTGTGCTTCGAAACGAGTTTGCAATCGAAATCAACAAATTTATCAGTATCCACTGATTATAAGGTCAAAATGTGCAATTAAATTGTTCGTAACGACGGTTCACGTAATTTTACATGTTTAGAAATTTATTGGGAAGTCGGTCTGGATGCCAATACGAGAAAAGAGATTGCAGGAGTGCATTGAAAAAAGCGACGTACCTGTCGAAGACCATGATAAACGCACAGCCAAAACATGAGAATTGCGCAGAGGAAAGTTGTCTGTAAAATGGCATCGAGCATCCCTGGTACCCATGAATTGACGAGGAACGTCATGGGGAACATGGGATCTGCAATAAAATTAAAATGAGATAAAGAGGCTGATTCCAATTTTTTCCGAGATCTCTCAATTTTATTTCAATTGTGAGCGATTTTGCTTACTGTTGTAAAAAATGAGGAGGGGCAAAAGTATCGAGACCCATTTTTGCTCGATGGACCAATCCTGCATTGGATATTTTCTCAAGGAATGACCGAACCAGCACTGAAAATTCAAGTGTTGTCCTTTTATCCTTCCGTTTACGTGTTTGTCAGTAATCTGAAAAATCTTTAGCGAAAATACTCACCGTGACCATGAACGTGGATAGTAGAAAAATAAGTCTGAACCATATTTCGATTTGAGTGAAAGCTGGATTGTAATTTTTAAACTGCAAAAAAGAATAAAACGAAAAATGATTATTTTTGTAGAAAATACGTTTGGGAAGTTTGTTTATTCGGTGAATATTCATTCACTTTTTGCTATTATTGCTTACTGACGTAGAATGTGAGATCACGTATCGAATAACGTTGATGGAAGCTCTCCAGACCGTGAAAACGAACTGTTATTATGTAGTGACTGTAATCTAATGATCCCAAGTGTGCTACTACGAGCTCCTCGCATGATTGCCTCTCACATTTCAAATGTCTCGTTCTGTAACCCACGAAAAAATACACCAAAAGTTTTAATTCTCCACCCAATATCCGCATGCGAAGGTTTATTGCGAATCCATTTTTTCCGGACTTGCTAAACTCCCCGAAAACATCTTTGAATACTGTGTAAGGGAAAAATCTAAAAATCGATAAACATTCCAACACAATTTACTTGATTATACAAGATTTTCTTTTCGCATCGTCCGCACAGCGATCAAAAACGATGATAGCGAAACTCGGGAATGTAATTTCGAATTAATCATCCCTGAAGTGATTGAAGCAAAAAATGTTAGATCTCGTCTTTGGGAATTTAACAATTTATTTTTAAAACGTCGATCAAATACTTTTCCCGATGGATCAACTGTTTTTCCTTGACCAAAAAAATTTGAAAATGATAAATAATTGTGTGTTGATAAACAATGTCTTTTAACAACAATCGGAATTGTTATTATTTTAGAGTTTGAAAAAAAGTATAGAAATTGGTTTAGAAAATATTACCGATTGTGTCCAGCATCTGAGGGTAAAACTGGAGAAAGTCTGTCTTCAGGTGTGATGCCATCGATTGAAACACTCACTCGAAATGTTTTGTCGTATCGTTCGTCTGAAATCAGCATAATCGGTGGTTAATAAAAAATAAAAATGGTTTCTGAATCTTAATATCGAGAAGGAAAAGAAAAATTGTAGATTTTTTATTACCATCGTTATTTCCTGTGGTGAATTTGGCAATCACCCACAACTGTTGGCTGTAAGTCGAGAGTGCAGGAGTTTTCATAATGAATGGTCCAGTAGCCATTTCGCTGCCATTCAGGTGAGCCTTTTGCTCACTCGTCGACGTTATTGGTGGACCTTCGACAATCATACGATTATTTATCATTTAGACCGTTATGTTTTGCTTTTTCGATGAAATTATTGTGAAGAAATTACCCGCAAGACCGATGAATACTGCTAATCCGAAACAAGCGAAAAATGCCACGAATACCATGACGAATTCCCGTTTGTGTATCGAGTACAGACGCATTTGTACTGACCTAATTTGAATCACATAATAAAAATTCAAAATAAATTATTTGTTCAATCGTTCGTGCGATTTTTACTAGAAAAAATTATGAATTTTGTATAAAATTTAGCATGAGAAAGTAACTTCTCCATCACGAGGGAAACTGGGAGAGGATTTTCCCTTAGAAATAATTATCATCGATAATTACTTTCTTACATTAATTATTCATAGGAAATTTAATGCGAAACACGAAGATTGGAGAAGGCGGACAGTCAAGGACTGTAAGGAATGTAAAATGAAAATTTCCGTTTCGAATAATTGAAAAGATTATGAATTGAAAAAAAAATTAATTGCGTGCAACGTTTTTTTCGAAAATACGTAGGGGTAAAATGATTAATGTCGAAAAAGTATGTTCTTGCCTTTCGCATCTGTCATGATGATAAGCCGGTGCGATGTATTTGTTGAACTCGCTGAACAGATCACTGAACTGTGACAGAGCGTTCCTAACCTTGAGGTTCCATCCTGCAGATGGTAAGTGGTAGGAATAGCCGAGACCGGATCCTTCCATGCTGGTCCCTCGGCGTGAGATTTGTCCTGATCATAATATCGGCGAATGTATTTTATTCCTTAATCTCCGGATAATAAATCCGCGAAAAAGAAATTATTTCACTCCGAAGTGTCGTCAAGTAGAGGCTCAAAAATTTCTCGAATTGAGAAACGATCCATCGAACGTTCATGTCAAGAAATTCTCTTTTGTTTAATTAACATTTCCCTCGCACTCGAAAGCGACCCAATGAAAACAGTGAACAGTAAAAATGGAAAGTGAAAGGGAAAAAATTACCTCAGATGTTCGATTTTCGCCACTGAACTACGTGATCCCACATGAATCATTTATATCAAACATAACATTGTACTTAGTCAAATTTTCAATCGTCTTAATTAATTATTTGTTTGTTGTTTATACGATTTTTTCCATCGACACGAAGCGTTGAACGTCATTCGTGTCTGACGAGCGAAATAGTGAACTGGTGGAGAATCTTGTGTCAAGCTCGACGAACCTATAGGACATTCAACGCGTTTTACCCCACATTGCATTATTGATTTTTAACCGACGACCTTCCGCGTCGAATCTACGACGCTTTCGACACCCCCTCCCCTTGCCCACGTCTCCGAACGTCCGTTTCGAATCACGCTTCATTCCCATAGATTCGCTAGACAGTTTTTTTCTATTTGAACAGAAATTAATAGATTCTTCGCTCTAAGAACATTGAAAAGAAAAACACGCACGCAAAATTTAGAAACACACAAAATAAGGACAAAAATAAACTACAAAAAAAAACTTTTATTTTTCGTCGAGATTTCGAAAAATAATTATTTCAATTCTTGTTTTTGTTTGTTACATGAAAAATGAATATCTTAATCGTACATAAAATGCGTAACACGTATGTACAAATGTTCCTCTAGTTACATATTATACACGAATATACCGAAAAGGACGGGGAGGATCAGAATTAAATTATGCGAATATTAATCCCAGTATTTGATTTTTCCTTCCCATCCCGCAGTCGCGAGACGCGATGGTTCGTGCGGATGCCACAGCGCCGAAATACACACCCCATCGTGCGCTTTCCACTTTTTGTAGAGCTTTGTCGTTTTCCAATCCCATACGTAACATTTACCGTCCGCGTCGCCGGATACGAGATAACTGCGAAAACACAGACAGCATCGTGAGTTTTTTTTCACGAAAATAAGTCCCAACTTGTAGGAAAATTTTCGTAATTTTTACCGATAATTCGCTTTTTTTTGACAACGAAAGAAATGTAGGGACTGAAGAATAAAATGAAATTAAAACTTTTTCTATTATTTCGTGCCAAGTCATTATATCAATTGATTTTTCTTATTTTACCTCATGTCTGGGGAAAAGTCCAAGCCGCAAGCGTAACCAGCGACCATGTGACCGGTGAAAGTTTTCTTTCGATTCATTTTGAAGCGATTGAGGGCCGAGAAAATAACGATTTTATTGTCCATCGATTGGCAAGCGAGCCATTTCGAGTTAGGGGATGGTGTCACTGCGGGCATGGAGTGCATAGTAGGATCCGCAATGTATTTCATGTCGACCGGTATATCCCTGTAGAAAGAATAGAAAATGAAACCTCGAAATTGAATCAGTCGATTAGGAAAATCAATAAAAGGCGGAATCCGAGACGCTGTTCTGATTTTTAGTTTCGAACAATCTATATCTTTGTTTTTTTCTTTCAAATGCGTTTTCCTGAGAATGTATACTTTTCGAAAAGGCTGCAGCAATAATATATAAAAAAAATTAACGTAAAACTAAAATGATTTGAAATTTTCAACTTATTGGCGGAAAATGGAAGCCTGAATCATTACCATTCCCAAACGCGAAGACTCTTGTCGTCGGAGGTCGTAACAAATCTTCGATTTTCGTCAACGAACGTAATTGTATTGACGGCGCCTAAATGACGATCGTATTCTTGAGTTATTTCGCCAGATCTTGTGTCCCACTGAAAACACATTGAATAATTCGTAAATCCAATTGAAACCGAAGAAAAAAATTGCAAATTCATCAACTTTTGTCAAATGTTGTATTAATTATACTTACACAAATGATTTTCTTGTCGCTCGTGCCCGCGACGAACAAATGTTGTTTGTCTGGATCAGGATTGAATTTGACGCAGTAAGGAATTTTTCTACTCGTAAATCGACTTATACACTCGCCAGTTTCTGTGTCCCACAATTTTACGTAACGATCGTAACCGGCTGACAAAAAGTTTTTGCCATCGTTGTTGAAGCTTATGTCTCGAACTGCTTGCCGATGACCGTAGTACGTTCGGACGCATCTTCTTTCTTTGTAGACTTCCCATAACTAGAAAAAGGGGCAAAAGTCAATGGAATTGTCTTAACAGGTCGTTGGGGGATCGGTTTGTTTTTCATAAATAGGGTGGTGAATTGGTAGCATAAAAATGAGCGTGTTATTGTTGATTGAGCTGTTCATTAGGCTCTTACTTTTACACGGCAATCCATACTGCAGGATAACAGTAAATGGGCGGTCTTTGGAAACCATTTGATTTGGGAAATGCCTTTCGTGTGTCCTTCCCACGTGTGGATTTGGGCTTTGGGTAAAAAGCAACGCTCGGGTGGTGAATCCGATCGTAAATTAATTCCGACATCCTGGGGTGCGTGCAAGAACGTACGACCTTGATAATCCACGCTGTCCTTGACTGTGGAACACACAAAAATCGATTAGAATGCCTCAATGGAACGGAGAAGAAAGATTCATTAGAAAAATCCTTACTGTGCAACACAGTTTTCTCTTCCAATGGTTTTTCTTCCGTCGCTTTGCCCCTTTTATTCCGTTTTGCCAAAATTTCTTCCAACTCGGCAGCCTCTTCCTCGCTCGGCTTCATAACTCGTTTCTCATCTACATATCCGCCCCAAGGTCCAAGAAAACCTTCGATATCTGCAGCATCGTCATTCTTCTTTCTCTTTCTTTTGTCCGCATCCCTCAATGCCGTACTCTCGAAAACTGTTTTCGCACCCGTTTCCACCGCCGCTTCCTTTGCTCCTATTAAAGTTTTTCCTTCTTCCGCCGAACCGTCGACCGTTGGGTCCAGAGCGTATCCTGATTTATAGGAACAATTATTCATCAGGAACCATTGGATTATTTATTACCATCATGTATCATTTATTATTATTATGGATTTTCATTTTAATCAGTTGTCAAATAAAAACAACTTTGATCAAATGGAATAAGAACGGAATAATTTACCGTAACTTGCAAAGGTTCTTCTCTGATTTTCAAATTGAAATTCGCTAATGTGGGCCTTCTCAACGTATCCGGAAAGCATATTTTTTGCAGCTTTCTGTTGTTGAGTTCTAAACGGGTTCTCAGGTCCCACATCAGGCGCAAAGAGTTCTTCGAATTTGGGATTGTGCATAACTTCTTTACTGGTCGAATCTATGTGGCGCTTGCAAAGATCCGATCCCTAGGGAATAATTAATTTCACATATTTTGATCCTAATTTATTGCAGTTACTTTTTTTCCTCCATTTTTTGAATATGCTTTCGTGAAACTGAACGCTGTGTACGTTCCTCGAGGGAAAAATAACCTCCAAGACTTCTTACGAAGTTAATACGTTTTGAGACTCCGAATAAATTTCATTAGAAGGAAAATGTATGCACTTACCATCGGGACAACTTCTGGGGCAGCGCATATTTGTAAAGCGAGGGTCGATCCAATTTTTGTGAGGAATCCGGCACTGTTAAGATGCTCGTTAGAAACGACATTGGTATCTTTCGGATTCTTAACCTCTTTCGTTTCATCGTCCGATCCTCCGTTATCATCACTACTACCGTATTCCCTCAACGCAAGCATATTTAAAATCGTTCGGAAAACTGGTTCGCGGGTTATTTATTAGCACTTTATTTATTAATACATGATTAGAAAAACTACGAACGTTTTCCACAATAATTGAAAAAAGTTGATAAACAGAAAGCTTGAATCCGTGATCGTAATACCCTGGTAATACCATACACCCGTCGTTTCAGCCACCACAGTGCCACGGTCGTTAGAACCACGCGCGGAGCGCAACTAGCGCCAAAACTTCTTGACGTTTCGAGACAAAGCTGTCAGGTCATCATAAAAAGCGAGGAAATAAACAAATGAAATTTGATCGGTCGAACGCGGAATAGAACGTTCGAAAAACAAAAGCGAGGAAGTGAAATGTCGGATTGTCGCGACGACATTCATGTGTTATCGCAGCAGTTTCAATCCATAACAACCGCCAATACTAACCTAAACGAAACGGAACAACGTGTAGTACTGACAGAGCCAACAATGTCAAAATTCAAAGACTGCACATCAATGAATACGATGAACGAGAACAAAAAGAAGTCATATTCGTTGGAGGACTGTTGGTTGCCGAACGATTTACCGGGCAAGAATTTGCCAGAAAAAATATTGTTCGTCATCGACGCTGTCCGAGAAGCGGATTCTACGCCGTTCGAAGCCCGAGCCGGTGGAAAATTTTCACCTCTTGTCACGATTAAACGCGTGGTAGAAATTTTCGTCAACGCTAAATGGACCATTCATCCCAAACACGAGCACGCGCTGATGGCCTTGAAATCCAACACTGTCGAATGGATCTGTGATTTCACTACTAATCGAAAAAGCTTCTCAACCAATTTGGAGAAAATAGAGGAAGATGTGGTTCCCAAAGAGAGCGATTCTTACGACTTGGGTCCGAGCTTCAAAACCATTTGGCAGAATACAAATATGTCTGAAAATTCCTTGTCCCACGATACAATCTCCAGGGTCATCTTTATTTACGCACGTTCTCGATCTCTTCCGACATTTATCACCGGCGAAGAATACTTCAGCATGCTCACACAGAATTCTCACTTTTATCTCGACTGTCTATACGTCCATGAACCGCTCGGCGACACCAACAATTGTCAAGAAGTTTACAACAATCTCGGCAATTTGGACATCAACCAAAGTTCTTACATTCTGGAAACTGGCAGAAATCTTGCAGCCCTCCACAACAACATGGCTAAATTAATCGCTCATCCGCTACAACGAGCCAAGCAAGACGATTCCCCCTACAGCGTCTACAATCTCGACAATTCTCAAGATGGACAAACTAACGTATAGCAAATTAACGTTATCATTTAAATAATAAACTTACCAAATCTTTTTTCTTCTACTGTATAATCACAAGTTTTTCATTGTGTAGTTGTTTGTGTACATATGTAAGTATGTTAATTAAATAAGTGCCTAATTTTTAATCTTGCTTTTGTGTTTTTCAGTAACTCGTGTCCCTGTTAATTTTTTTTCAATCACGGTATATCGGATGACGATTCTAAATCTGAACGTTTTTCCAAGTGGTGGAGACTTCTGTGTCTCAAAATTCTTATGGAAAGTGAACATAGTGATCAGGAAATTACTGCTGTGTTGTTTGGACGTTTTTCTACCAATTGGGCGACGGTATTTTCATCATTACAAACAAATTTTTATCCTCCATGCAAAAACGAATTTTCGTTATCCACGTAGGATAGGAAAATTGTAGAAAAGAAATCAAAGTAGTTTCGTTAAGCCAGATTTTGTTGAGGCGAACGAAAGAAATCAAAAATAGTCGACAGGTTGGATGAAAAAATATTTTTATTAAAATTAACTTAACTCAAATGTGCATTCAATGGAGCAATATGTTTGACCCTTTGAGCTGTACAGTTTTGCCCATGTGTATTGATGCAGTTGCCGATTACGAATCGAAAATCGAATTCCACAAATAAAAAATTAATTGCATTCATTTTATAAAACGCCAATCCACGGCGCGAAGAATTCCGCAAAAAATCAATGAATCCACGAGAAAGTATAGAATTCGGCTCAAAGGGTAAAGCACACGTTCTATGCTTATGCCTACACGTACATATCACAGGATCCATGCACATAAAAAAATATCAACAAGCGAATGATTTTTTAATACCCCGAAAATTAATACGATCTTGACTTCTAGTGCCAGAGTTAACATAAAAAACTCAGTAATCAGTAAGCAGAGTGCAAAATTCGTCACGATTGACGATAAAATTGTTACTTTTTCGCTCGATACACACACACACGGATACATACACGCACTCAGTAAACAAACTTATCTAATTGACGTAAAATAGCAAAAACTACGATGATCAATATTCTGTCAGTCTTCATTCAAATTTTCATCCGCTTGAGTTAAAAAAAAGTATAAGAAATATTGATCAATTTTTTGAGGGCATTGGCATTGCTGGGGTAAGTACTTTCGTAATAAATAAAACGTTAAGAATCGACGAACAATATACGACACGCAAACAGTTGGTAGACCGAAAGAAAATTTGATTTAAAAATCGATTATCGATTGTTCGTGAATAAATTAAAAAAAATCGAAATCGAAATTAGCCAAAATTTGCGTGTATGTATCTAAAAAGTAAGAACGATATACACAACGCGGGTAAAATAATTTCAGCGCTTGCTCCTTCTGAGCTCGACGAGGGGGCTTGCAAATGTAATTTTTCAAGGATTATAGGAATTATATTGGAAATGGAATCCCGAACCGGTTTAACGTCGAGAACTTCGTTTTCCGCTGGATCTTGAGGCGGCGTCGTTGACGATGATGTTGCGTTGCTAATCTCCGACTTATTCGCTGTTCTTGGCTCTGGAAAACTCGGAGGCTTCCAGTCTCCGCACTGGGGAAAACCACGCGGCACTGGCTCGAAGTCTTCGTGCTCACCGACCTTGAATATCAGGCCCATTCCTACTTCGACGTGGAACTCGATGTGACAGTGGAATAGCCAGTAGCCTTTGGTGAAAAATAAGCACAAAAGAATGGTTCAATTTACTGATTGTGATTGCGAAAGAAAAGGAAAATTATTGTCCTCTCGAAATTGATTGGTAAGCGACTCAAAATTCATTATAATTTTCTTCTTTCAACGAGGCTCTGGGAATATCGAAAATTACCTGGATTGTAAGCGTGAAACCGAACAATCGTGTAACCCCCGTCAGGCACCGTCACTGTGTCTTTTATCGGAGGACGATCCAAGTTTCTCTCAATGAGATCCTCGTCGTCCAACCTCTTGACTGTTTCCACGGTTACGTTCTGGCCGAGTCGCTTCATAGCCACCACCCGAAATTGATGACCGTGTAAATGGAACGGATGATTCGCGTCGTAAGTGAAACCTTGGAATATGCGAGAGCATGTTAAATAATTATCAACTTCATTTAAAATGTTGATGTTTACGTCGTTGGAAATGAGCCACGACGTGCTGTACGTATTCTTTGGTTCTGGATTAGAGTAAATAACGATTTTTTTTTCGGAAATGAGAAAAAAAAACGATAATTTTTTTCTGTCCCGTTATTATTTATCGCGAAATGTAGTTTTCAAGTTCATCTTCATACGTGCTTTCAATCTTCAACAGATTTTGTTTGTCAATTATTTGCTACGAAGGACAAACGAATATTTTCCAATATTTGAAGATTTTTTTTTGCTTTCGTGATATTTTTCAACTGATTCCAAAATTAATGAACCTCCAGGTATCTTAACAAACCTTTGTCAATGAGAATGAGCTCGACAACACTGCCGAGTTTGACTTGGAGCACGTGAGTGCAGGCACAAAAATCGTCCACACAATTAGTCACAGTACTGGCGTTGCAGAATTGGTCCGATCTGATTGAATCCCTTTGAGGTAACAGAGGAAACGATGGTAACTTCATCGAAATGTGATTCAACTGTGGCGTGAACGTTCTCTGAGTTTTTTCAGGCACTAAATTGATGGAAAAAAATGATCAATTGTCCTGAATTTGAGAGAAAAACCGAAGCATTCTTATCCTCAACATATTGGTCCCAGTTTCGCAAAGAGAAAGCTTAACGATTAAGAACATTTTTTTTTCTACGTCTCCGGATTTGTTTGCATTTCTTGGAAATTATTATTCACGTACCACTTTTTTTCCTATGACGAATTGAATCATTGAAATTATGCGAAAATGAATTTTAATCATTTTTTCAGTGGCAGAGCCCTTTATACTTTCACATTGCGGTGGCAATTATCGTTCAAGGTTTCTCGTCTAAAATCTTTCAATCGATGATACTCGTTAAAACTTAAAAGATCGAATTCAGGAATTGATTATAATTACTGTCGAGTTTTTAACTTTTCGATAATTTGACAGTGTAACATTCGTTAAGATGGTAATTAGTTTCATGTTCACCTTGATGGAATCCATAGAGATTTTGTCGATGAAAATGTGGATTGTCTTTATCGTAAAAATCGTAAGACAGGTAAAATTTGTAATCGGGCTCTCGAGTGATTGATTCGTCACTGGGGTCGAGTGACTGTAGACGGGGCATGCTTATTGTATCGTTGTCTTCTACTCCACGATTTAATGCATTTACCTGCTGCAATCACAAGATAATTAACTCATTAATTGACTCGTTAGCTCGATAATTTTTTCAGATAACGGAAATAACGTTTTGATCCTTATTTTCATTAATTTGTCTAGAATTTTTTCTTGTGATTCGACAAAGTTGATGAAAAAAATTAGTGATGCAATAATTGAATCCTTTTTTATCTTCATTTTCATCAAATAAATATTGCATCTTACCAAGGCACTTGTATTCATAGGAACTCTTTCGTAAGAAACCGTGCCGAGGGGATCCACGATTTCGGCTCCTTCGTATCTCAAGATCCCAACTTGATGAGCGCTCAAAAATCGTTCATCGCAATCCATTAATCCGCGATACCTTATCCAATAATTATCGATCTCTTGATTCATTTCGACGATAAAATCGAATCTTTCTCCAGCGTAACTGACCAGTGACTCGGCTACAGATCACACCGATGGTTATCCATTAAATTCATTTTTTACACGCTCGTTTTCGCGAATATATTCAACAAGAATGAATTGTTTTTATTCTCGTTGTTACCTTCGATGGGTTCGATGTCATAACCATCAGTACTGACTACGTACAACGTGTGATTGTCGATCGATACCTCGATCGGACAGTTTAGGAACTCTGCATTAATTAGCCTGAATCTGTACCTCGAACCCTGGAATAAATCGAACGTTAATAATCGTGCGTTTTTCCAAAAAATTTCTCCCAAATATAAACAAAAAAAAAACCCAATTTAAGGGAATCATCATAGTTATCGTTTCTTATGCTGGCTTGAAATTTTATCGCACAAAACTATTCGTATAAGAAAACACATTTCCTGATGAAAATCAATTTTTTTCTTACTAGATTCAGTAAATAGAATAAATTAATTAAAAGAGAGGATAGAATGTTTAAAAATAAATTAGGAACGAAGAGAATTTTGAAGGATTACGCAAAAAGTTGTTGTTTGCGATGAAGTTTCGTAATCGTCCCTGAAACTGCCATCGAGATATTTTTCGTTGGCATCAGCTGTTTTTTATTTTGATTCTGTATCGTTACCTGCTCGACTGAAAAAGTAGCAACAGGCATGTCCTTGGTAGCGTTGGTCGCGTCCCGGAACCTTTCGTATCGGCCAAGGCCGTTGACCAACAAGTTCGGGGCTTTATTATCGCCGTCAGAGTGATGATGAGCGAGAAATTTTTCGGTACCGATCTCGTGATCCCAATCGAGTATTATCATTTTGTAATCGTCGAAATCGTACAGGTCACGATGAGGATCTGCGGACGGTGGTACGCGAACTATCAGAGCACCAAATACCCCGTCACCGCGTTGAAATCCTGTTCAAAATATTAGCCAAAACAATTCAATTTGAAAAATCATCCCGCCCAAAAAATGAAAAACTTCAATTTTTTAAAAAATTTGACACCATTTTTCCTCAGGAGCCAGACATTTTTTTTTCCAAGCTAATATTTTTTTAATACCTGAGTGCGAATGCCAAAAGTGGGTACCCGCATTCTCAGCGACGAATTGATACCTGAATGTGGCCCCTGGTAGGATCGGACACTGTGTAACGTACGGTACGCCGTCCATGTACGGGGTAGCACGATTATGTTGTCCATGCCAGTGCATCGTAGTGCTCTCTGCGAGCATCATATTCGTGATGTCCACTGTCAGTCTGTCACCTTGGCAGACCTACGATTAAACGATCGATCCACGTGATAAAACTGTATTTTGCTGTGCGGCGTATATTTATAAACTCTCCTCTTTCGCTGCTCCTCTCAGCATTTGTCTCTCCGTGTGTCTAACGCTTTCACTCTTGGTGCGCAACGTTTCTGAGAAAATTAATCCCTATATGGTACTCGAGCTCTTAGCAGTTTGCGGCAATTTCGTCATCGTCCTGCACTTGACGATTTTACTGCGATTAATTGAACTTGGCAGCGAGCGAATAAATACTCAATATAAAAAAAAATGTATGCAAATATTCCCACTCGGTTTTTTTTTCCTTTTCATTCTTTTTTAGAAACAATTTAATTACCAATTCCACAGAAATCTTTAATGAGCTTGTTGGACATGATGTAAAATCTGTGTATATCTTAACATTTAGAAAATGAAAGTATCGTGTTCATTATTTTATGACGATTTATTCAAATTTCGTATTTGACTTTCAAACAATTTTTTTTCTTGTTCAATTAATCGATACTCTGCGAGTTAATTTTTTTAAATGATTCTTTTCATTATGGTGAGCGTGCTCATGCCACAAAAGTCGAGATCCCGGAAGAGGATGCAAAGAAATAGATTTATGCGAATAAGCATTGTAATAATATTTTTTCTACAGTTTGAAAAAATATATTCCAGTTTAAATAACATACAATTTTTACTATACATTGAGGATTTATTTAACATATAATTTGCATTATAATTCGATCTACATGTGTGATTATTCGTGACACGCAATTTCAGTATTTCTAACGAATCAGTATCCTCATGAATTTATTCGCCTTGATCTAACTTCGATCGATCCGGCCTTGAAGTCATTCTCGCCAGGTGTCTGGCGCTCTTCATACCGGATGTAGAGAAAAAACCATTGCATCTCGCGATTCCCTACGTTGTATCATTCACTATGCATTACATTGTTTCATTCGATGAATTGCAGAGGAAAAAAAACTCGGCGAGAGGTGGTCAAGCCGACGAGAATTCCGTACTCGGCGATTAAATATGACTTGTCGGAAAATGAACTGTTCTTTGATAATTATATGACACTCATACCCAGTCTTACTGAGGCATGAATGCATCTTAGAGACGAGCCCATTTTTTTTACCGAACAGAATATTTTCATTTAGATTTCTAAGAATTCTCAAATTGTTCAGTTCAAGGAAACTTTTAATTAAGAAATAAGGCATTTTTATTTGTTGATTAGGGCCGGATTTTTCATTGAAAAATCATTTGTACGGTTCGAATTGTTTTTCGTGGTTTTTTAACGTTTTAATTGGTGGTTGTGGGGCATAGAGACACTTTTTCGAACTTACCTCGATCGATGGACCGGGCATCTGTCGATTAACGACTTGGATCGAACGTTTTATTCCATCCGCTGGTACACAGTGTGGACGAAAACAGTCGGTTATGTTGAAAGGACAATTGTAACATGCTTTGCTCATCGCGTAGTACGATTCCACTTTAAACGCGTATTTACAATCCATGGGTCTCTCTCCATCGACGCATTCGCGTCTGCATGGATGACTACGCCAGTCTATCTCGTCCGGTTCGACGAACTCGCTCGTAAAATCGATCTCATTTTTCGAGTTTATTATCGAAGCTGCTTGAACAAGTTTTGAAGAAAATTTTACTTTTCATTCGTCAAGGCATCATCGAAAAAAATGAATGATCCTCTTTGAGTCATAAAATTTTTTGCTTTCGTAATGAAAACGACAAAATGCTCGTTTCACAAATTATCAGCGAAAAAATGACTTGACAGCGATACGGAGCACCATAAATCACTCACCTGCGAAGCTCATTTGAATCGCCAAAAAAACTACGACGTAAACTATGATTGTTCTCAACGAAACCATTGTCACTCTGCAAATATACAAATATCGGGTTATTTAAATTGAAAATTGTCCAATTTGTTATAAATAAAGAAAGATCCTAGTGGATCGGGCCAAAATAATTCGTTACCTATTTTGACAACGTTTAAAGCGTATCGAATTAAAACAATTAAAACATGGACTGAACTCATGCCTAGAACACGTTGTCTTACGTAACCGGAGCTTTTTCCAACGGTTAAATATTTATTTTTGCTATCACACGATCGTAGAGATTTGAACGTGATTCGATAAAGTTCTAAGATGAAAGTCATGGAAGTACCGATAATAGTCAAACGATTCGGGAGTCAATGTCACACGTTTGAATGATTGATTGCGAGGCTTATATTCAAATGATCAAGTGCATGTGAAATATTTTTTCTCTTGTCAACAAAATAATTTCACGTGCAATGATGAATTCGAGTCGCGTGGAATTTATCAGTTTAAATGTCTGAAAAATCAATCAATTTTTTCAAGAGATCGTTTTCTTTGCTAACAAGGAACCACAATACGATACGGAGCGCATTTATCATTCCTCATTGTTTTGACGTAGCCTGTTACTCCCTCACTCCGCAACGATTCTTTCGAAATTCCGAAACTTTTCATCGTGGGATATCGCATCATTGTTTTATTTTTCGCAGCATCGATAAGACTTTAAACGCCGTTCCAATAGTCGCACAATTATTAAACAAGGTTTTTTTTTTATTGCTCCTCATTATTCTTGAGCTTCGTTACGATTGTCCTACTCACATAACCGTTAGCTCTTTCGCCAAGACTTTGATTATTTATTCAACTGCGACGCGACCTACGCCACTTTGTAACCGAGTTTTCCACAATTCGACAGAGACTGGACGCCCAAGCATCGCGGATGGCAAGGATTTTATGTCGATAACAGGGATTTCACGATATTCTGAATGGCGGAATAAAAACACACACCCGAAAATAATGATGAAGGAATTAATGAATTAGGATAATTAGCAAAAATTCGCTCACCTGTTATTATGAAAATGAATTATCGGAAATAGCCAGTTTACAGGAAAATTATTGGGTCCGGATTGACACTCGGTTCACGAAGAAAAATTATTTAAAGATTCACACTGTTTCGGAAAAAATTTTGAATTGTTTTTCGTTTGTTGTTTTTGTTTGTTTTTTTAGTGGATTTGTGACGTGCAATCGACTCTCTTCCGGCAAGAGCTCGAATGCACACACCGGGGTGCCGGAAACGTTCTGGAACGAAGTTAAAGCGTAAAGACGAAAAGCCAAATTTTGGTGTAAATCGTAAGTGAAAAATGGCGTTAAATATACGTGAACCGATCGCTCCAAACGAACTGGACCGTCGAGAGTGTGAACGTCTCTCTATACGAGGAATCTACCGGAGGTCGAGTTTGCCCCCCAAACGGGAACCCTCGTCCTCTCACTTTGCCCCTATGAATAAGAGACCCGTGGTCTTTGAAATTGTAATAATGGACACGTGACGTTCGAGGATCTCCTCGCACTGTATGACGCTCTTGTTGACCCCGAGAATCACGAATCCAACCCTCTTGGCTTTCCCACAATCAGTTGTACTCGTCACCGGACTTTCCACTATTTTTCTCATAGCCATACCAAACGAGACACCGATTTTCTCCTCCGTTTGATACTAAGTGGAGCCAATTTTTCAATTACGAGCTACACAAAATATTTACAAACATTCTTTTTCCAAATTTACTTTGGATGTTTTAATTTTTTTTTTTACTAACCGCCCTACGATTCAGCATTGATAGAATTTGGGTGGAACGAATAGCGTTGCGCAATAGAATCAGCTGGAGACTACCTTTCATTTTTCTGTTGAAAATATAATTTTTTTTTGCATCAGAATTCATTCCCTGCACCGTAAAAATTGCCTAAAATCAAGATCGAGCCCAATTATTCACGGCCAGGATGATTTCTCGATTGTAATCTTCGCTATACGCACAAAAAATGAAATAAAAATAAAAATATTAATGTGTACGGTTCTGAAAAACGATAAATTCGTGACATCATGATGATATTATGGAGGTGATTTTTTTTCGATTCCTCGGTCGGTAGTTTAATGTTATGGAAGTAAAAATATTTCGAAGAAAGGACATTCCCATTCTGTGACAGAAAAAATAGCAACGGAATAAAATCCAACGTCATATTGAGAATTTGGTAGGACGAACGGAGACGTCCGTTTCGAGGACATTAAAATATTTTTTTTGCACAATTCAACAAGAATACAGGCGATGATGCAATAATTTATTCGTCTACCTGCAGGACGATAAGGCTAGCACGTGTCTAGCCGGATTGGAAGATGCATTTTGCTACCCAGACGTTCGACCTTCATCGGTCTCGGAATACCCGAAGAACATTCGAAGATTCCCATCGAGTCACTCGCGCTATGAATAAGGAAGATAAATCACGGAAAGTCTAGTTTCGTTTTACATGCATATTTATAAATTTCTTTCCTTATTAATCATTCGTTCTCATCACTATTGAAATAAACTTTTTGAGAAGAATCATTAGACGTAACGATGAATCTATTATTAGACTTCGTTAACGATCGATGCGGTATCAATTAATTCACAGCAAGCAGTAGATTTCATGAAATACATACGTTCGCGATACTCCAACTTGTCGTTGGGAACTGAAGTCACTTGAATATTATCGCGACGTGAACACAATGAAAAATACGAAAAGTCGAAACTTGTTACATTCGTTGTAAGCGTTGATAATATCATAAAAGCCATACGATATTTGCTTGGTTCGAAGATAAGACATTTGGATCTTTTCCACGAGACTCATTCGATCTACATTGCGTTAATATTGCTCTTCCTCGGTCTCTCAAACTCGAGTCTTCAACGTTCGAAATGTCGTACGTGTTCGACACTTTTATAATTTACAAGACACGATCCTCGCCATCAATTCGTCAGGTGCATTCATTTTGTTCTCAAACATAAACGAATGCTGAATTAACACGGCGGCGCGTTGCTTTCGCATCGAAATTCTCATTGGCAATTATTTTTATCTGTTGTGTGGGGATTTTATTTTTTTAAGTATTTTTTACTTTTTGGAACAATCTTTCACTCCACTTTATCTGTTGACATTTTTTTTCAACAAATTTTTTTACACTCAAAACCAAATTTTAATCACTTCTGGCCGTTCACAACGTTTCTTTTCATTGCAGCAGCAAGTTTTGCTGTCACTATCTCCGAAAACACCAATTATACTCGATCGCGCTGACAAGAATGCTGTTAAATTCGAGAAAAGTGTAAAGTCAACCGAGTTTAGCAAAATATCGAATTCTCTTTGACACAGAGAACACACTCGAAAATATCGATCGGTTATCGATATATCGCGGTCACCCACGAGGTATAGCCACATGAAAGAGTCAACGTGTTTGATAAAAATGAAAATGTATTAATTGGGGTCATTTAGAAAATTAATATCCACTCACCGTCTGACTGCAGAATTGTTTCGACTACTCGTTATACAATCGAGTGTGCCAACACACGAATGACGAGGGTTACAGAATGTGGCACTTTGAACGTTTGTGAAAATCTCTCATTGATTGATCAAACAATTTCGTAAATTTATGTAATTTCTCTTTCTCCATGTTTGTCGAGTGATTTTTTTTTCCCCGCGTGGTTATCGAAGCAAAAAATAATAATTGTTCTCTCTAAATATTCACGGGCAATTATTTTATTCACATTACAAAATTCAACGTGAGATAATTATGATTGTTTATATTTTTCGCGATTTGGATACAAGAATTTATGTTTATTTTTATTATTAATTATCTCCAATTAATTGCGATATACCTGCGCAATTAATTGAGAATTTTTTGTTCCGTTCCCTCATATTGGTGGGAGTTTAATAACGATGTACAAAGTGCGGGACGATATTCTGCAAGTAATATCGAAACCGCTGCGACGGTATATTGTGTAATTACCGACATCACGAAATTTCTCAACTAGCGAAGCAAACACATACAGAAATGAGGGTACGTACGAAATAAGAGTCTTTGCGCTCACAGGAGCGTCGCGAAACCTTCATTCAAGGCTAAAAACTTCTCACACTCACGAATTTCTTATTTTTTCACTCTCGTCAACGTCGTTATTTTGTGAAGCAAACGTTATGTACACGCAAAGTGTCATAAATATATTGCTAATACATCAAGACCATTTCTATGTCATTATTTCGAAAAATTTAAAGAGTCTCGCGGTACTTAGATCGCAAATTAAAAACACGCTTTAACCCATTATTTCCATTAGTATTTTTATTACGACCGGGAAAGAAAAACAAAAAAAAGATATTGCGCATGTATTTATTCGAAGAATCAATTGTTGGCGAATTCCCTTTACATTTGGAATTGAATTATTTTAGATTCCTATTCAAAATTTTATAATTCTCCACAATTTGATTAATTAGCACGAATCCGTTACAGAATCCTCCAAAACCACGCCAAGGCATCGATAGGAAAATCCTGAAAAAAAAGCACAAAAAATCCTTTGTCGTTAGGGAATTATTTTCCTGATAAAGAAATTAAGCTCGTTCTATGCGTCAACGCTAAGTTTGCATTTCTAGTTTATGGGCTTCCCGTCCGTGATTATTGTAAATGCGATTCAATGAATAATTTCATGAGTCGAGGAAAAATGCTTTATTTTTGAGAGTCAGGGGGAAAAATGTGGCGCGAGAAACAGGATCAGAAGTTCGAAGAAATTCTCCGAGCCCAAAGTCATTATTTCGATTCGTTCGATTTTTTGTTTGCATCAATCTTTCACGCGCCCGTTGAGCGAGAGCAAAACTTGCCATGGTCAAGCCCTCGATTAGCCTGCTTACGATGGTTAAGTGTATCGACGCTGTATAACCTTGCGATTTATATTTAGCATGCCCATATTTCAACCCGGAAGTATGATCAATCTTGAAACTTGAAAAAAGTCACCTTCGCCAATATCAATGCAAAAAAAAACCCAGCAGTATGAATGAAAATCACAACGCTTTAAAATCCCGAAACGCAAGATCATGTGCGTCTGTGTATTTTATTTTCTGTTTGCAGGAGATGAAGGGAATTCCCCAAGAATCCCGATCGCCGAGAATACACTCATCCACTTTAACAAGGTCCATCCGTTTCCGCGCATGAAAATAATCGGCCGAGAGAATTTTAAAAAAATATTGGTAGAGGTAACGGCATTTTTTTTATCTTTTATATTTCCGACGGAAAAACCCTATGGAGAGAATGAAAAGAAAAAAAACACATACGGAAGAACCGTGGATCCAAAAAAAATCCGTACAATCTATAGGCGAAAAAATATGCAGACCGGAAAAAACGGAGTGGATCAGTGGAATGCAAAAACTGTGCAGGAGTTGCAATTAGTCAATAATTTGAAAAAACGTGGCAAATCTTTCATTTCGTTTGTGAATTTTCAACTGTAATCACTTTCTCAGAAGGTTGTCCTTCATTTATTTCAATTACATACATTTTTCGATGTACATTCTTAAATACTATTCACAATGTTTAGTACAGATAAACATTTTTGAATATTCCGTCATGGACAATTTGGATTGTGCGTTTCATTTTGCACAGTAAGATTCTTCGTTTTCATATTTAATATCTGCTGCATAATTTTTTTAGCTATGGACAATAACGAATAATTTCCAGCTTAAAACATCGATCATAATTATTGTGGGGAATGTCAGGAATCCAATAAATCCTTCGTAATTTGTAATAAGAAGTTGAGTGGAGCTGCTGACTTGGTTTTCTCCTGTACTTTTTATTGAACTCTCAGTAATTTTTAAATATAAGAGAAATTTTTGCAGATCCATTGCGGATTCTACATTTTTTTCAATGAATCGATTCCTCGGCAGAAAATCCTACGCACATTTGTTCTATTAAACTATCTCACGAACCAACTCGTTTATATTACCTAAGAATAAATTTTAACTTCGAGTCTAAAATCAACGACGTTAGAATGGATTTCTTGGACGAAAAATGAAACAATTGCTCACATAGATAGCTAGGAGGAGTAGAAGGGAGACGATGGAGTCAAGGTGATGATTCGAAAAATAAATCATCCTTGACATTTGGCCGGAACAATTCACCTGTCGAAGGAAATGAAACTTGTTACTGAAAAAAAAAAACTAATCCTAATGGAGGATCGTTACGATTTTTCCGATTGGTGTCGTAAAATTTAATAATTTGTATTCGAATTGTCGTTTCATTTAATTGATATAATTTCATTGAAAAACGAGGAAAATCATTAAATTTCGGAAATAGCTTCATTGAGATAGAAAAAAAATGGAACCTGTCGTTCTTAAAATCAAGAGTATCAAACAATGTAATCCATTAACGATAAGTACATAATATTTTTCCCAACAACACCGGAAACAGGGATAATTGTCAATCAGATATAAAGAACGAAGAAGAGTATAGGGATAACGAATGTTGGTTGAGGCTGTATGTATGTGTTCAATAAGCAGTTTGATTGGCCGCTACTTACAGAACGTGCAGAATATGATTTTTTTTTAAATATCTTATCTTTTATCGCCATATAAATTATTCGTGGATAGAGTGCGTAATAAACGTGAATTGCTTATTTATTGAATTACGCTTGGGACTTATCCTTTGGAGATTGAATATTGTTGCATGCGTCACGTGAAAGTTATAAAAAAAATGTGACGGCAAGTGAAACAACCGATTGGCCTGAGGTTTTGGAATTTCGGCGTAATTGTTGCCGCTTAATCCGCATGCACGTTCGCCGCCGGAGAGATAAAACCGGAAAGGTTTAGTTTTAGTATTTAGTGTTTTGAGAACACTTTGAAAAGCTCTACTTAAAACTGAAACCAAGATTTTCCATAAGCTTTCTCCGGCATCTTGGCAGGAGGGGGTAAATTTTGTTTTTCGAGAATAACTCGGTTCTCCGCCATGATACGGAGATTGTACCCGAATACTTTTTTGTTGGCCTAGTCACGCTCTACAATTATGGTCCTATAAAATTTTTACCTAGAGTCGACCGTTGTTGAGATATCAAACGAGAAAGTTTAAAACTGAAAGCTGCAAACTTTTTTTCTTGTGCAGCATGCCAATAGCTGCAACGTAATTTTTTGGCAAACTAAAATAACGTCTCTTGGCGCTTCCTAAAGTTGATAAATTCCCGCGCCCTCTGTACAAATATTTTGTGAGGGATTTACGTTTATACAGAAGATAATTACGACGGTGAAGCGATGCGAGACTCTGGAGGATTTCAAGTTCAAGTTTTGTCGTTTGTAATCTTCGGACGCCTCATGTAGAGCTCAGACAGTTTAAACAAAACTCTTTGTTTTAACTATATATGCTCGGGTGTTGGTATCTAGAGATAGAAAGACAAATTTCTGTGGTAAATCCTCGGTATATATTGTCGCGTCGTATTGCGACATGATACTTCACGTGCAAAGTTGCGGTAATTCCGAGAGACTGCAGGCGAAAGACCAAATCATTTATTATATACATACATACACGGATATACGAGTATATATAGAGCCACGTGACGGCTTGGAAAACTTGGCTCGGGATGACCAACGTTTTAAATGAAGAGCCAATAATCCTTGTACTCGTTGCTGCGTAACGCAATTTTATATCCGTTCTTTCATGCATCACAAAACTCGATGTTTTTCTTTACAGCGGCAATTCTTTGAATGATACTCATCATTACGTAATATTGAATCCCGAGATTTCGACGTTTTACAAACTGTTAAAGTCTATCAAGTGGATATTTAAAGGATCGCTCCGAAAAATCAATTTTTTCCTGTCCCATATTTTTCTAATGCGTCTTCAGGTGATCACAGATAAACGCGCGTCACCTAAACGGCATCACTATAAAACACACACAGAACAAATTTAAACGCGTCGTTTTTCTGAGAATGCAGTCTTCCAGAAACGAGTCGAGACAAATATAAAATATTGGGTATTTTAAACCCGAACGCTTTATTCAGAGGATTCGTTTTCAATGTTTCGAAACGCGACGAGAAATTGGTGAGGAGCAATCGACATGAAATTTGGATTTTATTGGCCGTGAATTATTCAAATTGGACACTTATCCGTAACGTCAGGGGTATTTGAGACCCAGGAATGGACACATCGATACAGGGGAGTCATAATTTTGGGATGCTTTTTAATTTTCCGTGAATTTAAAGTTTAACAATCGTGATTGTGTGAGGGAGAATGATTGACATAGAACGTCCAATATCTACGTGTGAATGCGAAATAACAAGATTAAAAGATTCAAGTTATACGCGTGATTGACGTACGTTGATTCATGGATTGAACTTAGGACGACGTGAAACTTGGCCGAGATGTGTATGGAGATGACAGGGAAAGTTGAAGTACTCGCGGTGAGAATGTTTATAGCAGTACAAACAACAAGTAGCGTATATATCGATTAAGCAAAGTCAATTTATTACACATGTATGTTTGGAAGTCGAAAAAGAGAGAAAAAACAAGAGACGAAATATAACCACGCAATACTGTAAACACGCACGACGTCTCACAACACTTTCCGAGCACAAGGACGCAAAGGACATTCCCCCACAACAACGGTCAAATCGCTCGAATTGCACGTAATGCATTATTTTTGTTCGCGTCCATCACATTATCACGCTCCTACTCTCCTGGATCTCATATGCACACAGAATTTAAAAAAGTAAGGCGAATTTTAGTTTTTGTAAATAAGCCGAAATTCTCATTGTTTTGCATTCGTGTGATTCATTCCCCAACGACGTTAATTGATTCGATTTTTGGTTACCCGTTCCACGCTAACATACTTCTTGAATTTATACCCAACATTTCATCACCGTCACTCTTCGAACATTTATCGCGATTCATGAAAAAATGCGAATCCTCGACATTACACAATGAGATATCATTTGTCACAATTCCCGGGAAATTGATTCTCCAGGATTTTCTTATTGATTATGTGACAAATCAGACGAATGACCACCGATGATTGCTTGGGTTTTACGCGCGAACCTCATTATCGAGATGCTTCTAATCCGGAAAGTCTGTATTGAGCGTTCATAAATAATTCAGATCGAGATCGATGCCAAAGCGCGCAGTGTAAATTAGCTAAATTAGCAGAATACTGGAATGAGTATGATTTGAAATTTACAGGTATTTCCAGAATCTAAATTGATGCACTTCCATAATTTTTTTAACGAATACGTGCGTAGAGACGCTCGACATGTGCTGTCCAATTCCGCCCGCCATAAAACCAAAAAAAAATAGAAATATATGAGCTAAGAGTTTACGCCGATGAAATAGTGTTCTTGATTCTCGACTGAGTAGAAAATGTTATTGTGGCAAATTGAGAGTTCTCATCCGTACATATTTCGTACCGGTCCGTGAATTTCTCTAAAAATTCGACAGTACACAATAAAAATCGTGAATCAAGTGCACAGCTCAAAGAAATGGCGAGTAATAGAAGCACACGTGAAGTGCTATTATCGCTCGTTGATGATATGGAATTAATAGCAAAGTGAGTTGACGAACATAACCTGATAACTTAAAAATTTCTATAAAAGAAGGATTCGAAATGTCGTGATCCGAAAACTGTATGTATTTATTGGCTTTCCAGGGAAATGATCGAAAACACGATAGCTCAGAAACACTTGAAGTTATCGAGCACCGAACACGCTCAATTGACAGTTCTTTTAGTCGCTAAAGACAACGAATTGAAAAGTACATTGAAAAAAGGTGCAGAACAAGCGCAAATTGATCTTAAGATGGAAGCCCTCAAGGCAGAAGTCGAAAAACAAGATCAAGACATCCAACAATTGCAAAGGCAGTTGAAAGAAGCTGAACAAATTCTAGCCACCGCTATTTATCAAGCTAAACAAAAATTACAATCCATCGCCAGAGCTAACAAGCGACCTGTACCTTCCGAAGAACTCATCAAGTTCGCTCATAGAATTAGCGCTTCCAATGCCGTTTGTGCTCCGCTCACTTGGCAACAGGGCGATCCTCGAAGACCTTATCCAACAGGTAAATGTAGCGCACGAAATTCGAATTCTAATTTTTTTTGTCTGGAGCACAAATTGGTACTCTTCATGCATTCCGACGAGAGTCCAGAACTTTCGAGTTTGATTTCGATCTGATGGGGCGTTATATTTTCTTACAGATATTGAAATGAGATTAGGATATCTAGGACGGTTGAGCGATCTCCCGTTGAATGGACAGATGCTTGGATCGCACCCAGGAATAACGTCCGATCTTCACAGAGCTGGACATCCAGCCGGTGGTAAATACGAAAATGAATCTAAAAATCGTCAAAAACTGCGACTTTTCCCTTTCTCTATGTATGATACATTTTTTTTAGAACCGCCGATATCTCAAGCAAACCAATTCGCGTGGCATCCTTCCGGTGAAATTCACATGTCGATGGGAGGTCAAGGAAGCGTAGCGATGAATACCCACAAGCAAGAAAACGAAGACGTTGAAGTTATGTCGACAGATTCCTCGAGCAGTTCTTCAAGTGATTCACAATAATCAGTAAAATTCTTCATATCATTTGTATTTTCAATCGTTCCTCCCGTCCTCCGAGTTTTTTTTATATTTAAGCCATTCTTTCCATATAAAAATAATGTATTTATTTTTTCATACGAATAAAACTTAATGAGTATTCAGTCTTCGTCTCGCGAGACTTTAGGAACATTTTTCCCATCGAATTGCAGCTACCACGTGGCAATTTCCATATTGCAGTGAACTTTCTGCCACGAAATCATTCGAGCAATATATTTGGTAATAAATTGTGTAGAGTCTCGAAGTTGAAGTGTTTTTCAACAGTCGCCTATAAAAGAAAAAAGAGAAGTCATTAATCAGATCAATTTTTAGAATTGTTGTCCGAATTTTATCTATTTTTCAAGCCTAACAAGCAGTATATTTTCGTTGAATTTCGACTTTTGAAATTGCACATTTTGCCGTGTGTCGAACGTCAATCCAAACAGTTGACAGTCTTTCTCGAGTTTACTGATGTCTCTGTACAGTAATATTTCTTGCAACTTTAAGCCTGGGAACGTCAACGATTGACTGCTGTAAGCCGAACTCATGATTCGGAGAGCATTTCTGGAGAATAAAAAGCAAAAACATTCAATATTTTTCTAAAAATACGAATGAGCCGATTTTTCTGTTGCGTTCTCATGAAATACGATTATTTTTGTTCGGCAGTACAAACAAAAATGAAAACCGCGAATAGTGAAAGAATAAAAATGACCTTTTGATGCTGGGTAAATTACTGAGAGCCGCACACGCGAAAATGGGCTCCAAATCGCCGATAAGTCGGCAGACGCGCACGTAGTTATTTAAGTACCAGGCGAGAGATATTTCCATCGCTGTTTTTACTTCTTTTGATTCTCTGGGGAAAAACAAAGGGCAGATGAAAATTAGGTCAGGACGATAAAACAATCTTTTTTGAGATCCAAACACAAAATCGGTATGAAAATTGTCATGATTTTTGAAACTGGACGGACAGTGAATAGTTTTAGAGTATTTCCCGTTCGTCGTTGCGAATTTTAGTGTCATAAAATAATGAGAATGGATGCAAATCCAATTTACCTGTATTTTTTTGGTAATGACAATCCCCTTCGCAATGCCGTAGTATCGCCAAGATACAGCAATATGTAAAGAGCTTCGATCTGTACTCTCTTGTCATTGATGCTCAAGTAGGCTACTTGATCTTCCAAGTGTTGTTTTTCTTCAGAAACGTTCTCTCCTTCGTCGTAAAGAACGAGCAAATGTTTTATACATTCTAGTAGGTGTTGGTTATTAAATTTTGGAACATATATATCAAGAGGTCGTTCACACATTCTAGAAAGAAAAAATTGAACCGTAGTTAATACCACGAGTTGTCTATAATGCATGATATCGAATAGATCGATCAAACATTTTGTAAATATCCTCAATTGCTATTTAAAATATTTTTTATTATCCCGTAAACACCGTAAACAGGTTTTCAAAATTCCTGTCTTCAATTTGGCCACTTTTTGACAAAAAAATTTCATTTTCTAGCTTTCAAAGTTTTGAAAAGTCGAAGCGCAAGTTTGCACCAGTGTGGTGAATGCATGACCTCAAAGGGAGTGTCATGTCTACAGGTTCATTGCAAAATATGTTAATCTAAAAATGTATAAAGTGAACAAAGTATCGTGTTCTATTTTAGCTCTAGGAAGCCTACGACCGTGTTTTTTCCTATACAATTTTTATATTTGTATAAAAAAAATAAAAATTACCTTTCGCCTGCGTAAATATGAAATTTCACAATCGGTTCGTAAAGTTCTATACTCATAGGTGTGTCTAGCCTTTGAATAATGATGTCCTGTCTGATTGCTCTCAATCTGTCAAAAATGAATTCGTAAATCATCGCCCAGTCTTTGTCGGCGCATGTCGCGATGCTGAAAACGCAAAAAAATCGTTATTTCTTGTGGAATTGATACAATGGTTCTGAAAGATTGGGACGTGAAAACGAGATTTACTTTCTGAATAAATATCTTATGGTCATTAAAAGTACAGGTCCTGGTCGAAGTTCGCTGATATCCGTCAGTGACTTGCCAGCCGAGGGGCGGCCAAAGCATTTGACAGTTCTCGAGGGATCGGCTTTCGGTCTTTTTAAATTTCTCGTCCGATCGTCTATTTCCAGAACGTGCAACAATCCTTCTCTTTCGCGTCTACGAATTGAAATAATAAAATCAACAAATCGTCACTCTCAAGTATGTTACTTGCGGATAACTCAAATTTCCATACAGCCATCGCTCTTTCTCGGAACACATCGCGAAACACGTTCCGCGAAGCATTTCTGTCATTTTTTGCGAAGTTTAAAGACGAATATTTAAACTTGCATGGCTTCAAAATTGATTAAAAAAGTAAACATTGCTTATACGTTTGATCTGTTTGACGACTTTGCAAAGGAATCCATTGTCATGCATCCATTGAAAAGAAAACAATGGAATGACAAATAAAGCGAAACTAGCGCAACTAGCGGAGTAAATGTGAAGCTTCGTTGCATCTCGTCGATCTCGTCCCGCGCGCGCGACAATACCGTCGCGCCAATTCTTTCTTTTCATCTGACGGAAAGACGTCAAAGCTCGTGGCATTGTTGATCTCTCGTTTTGTTTTTCTTTTATTCAATGATTCCAAAACACTTTTCATCGACGGTTGCATCTTCAGCGGACCCACGAATAGTCAGTAATGAAGCAGACAGGGAGATTGTGATTTATTTTATTGGTCAAGGGATTCGCAGTTCATTACATTAGTGTCACAAAAATCAATAATAACCTAAAAAAAAGCGAACAATCTAGAAGCATCAACTTTGGGAAACAGCGTCAAAGAAATTTCGAAGTCCCCATCGGTAAAGAGTCGTTGTATATATATTAAACACGAGTACGAAAACTCGCCGTGTCCTCAACGAATGGTCGTCGTTCAAAGCAGTAGTATCCCTCTCGTTTTTTTTTAGCTCTTTCTTCGTTTTATCGTTATTTTCACTTCCCTCTACGTGTGTAATATATATTATTATTATATGCCTCTCGGTATTCAACGTCGAATGTGTATATCTGTCTCTCGTTCCGCACATACAAAAGTTCCCGAGCAAAGAAGGAAAGAAAAACATTCGACAGATGGCAAAGATCATGTTATGATTGAGGGCTCACGTTTTACTTTTATTTTTTCGTCGTAATTAAAAGGAGAAGAGCATAGAAACAAACTTGAATTCTTTGTATCGAGAAGAGAAAAATCGAGAAAAAACAGTACAGTACGAATAAATCACGACAAAAGTGTTGCGCGCAAGCGAGCGGTTATAAGTTATTATTGGAATAGAAAATGTTAAACGGGTTAATTCGAAAGATCGTAAAACGTTGAAATTCATGGTTGGATGTAAAGATTGTAAAAAAAGAAGAAAAAAAAGAGATTTTATTCGTGCATCGAGCAGCAGCAACGGAGACGAGAGTGAATGTGTGTACGTGAGTGAGTGAGAGAGCCGAAGCAGAGAAAGATAGAATAGTAACATGGCGTTTGTTTCTTTCGTATGCTCCGAAACATCTATTTGGTCAATTAGCTTTCTACGCACGCCCTCGTACAATCCGTACCGATTATAACGATAATCGACGTGAACGAAAAAAAAGGATAAATAAAATTGATCGATTAAAAAAAGGAAAAATAATAAGAATTTGTCATCGACCGTAACCCGCGAGTGTTACGACTTAAATCGTCTCTATATACATATTATAATAACTCTACCAACCACGTATATGTATATACGTACAAACGCGTTGTGTTTAATACTGGCGTGCCTGCTGAGACGGAATCGCGAAATTATGAGGCAATATATCGTAAATTGTGACTCTTGGAATGCCATTTGTTTCGTGAGATCGTAACAAAGATAGAAAACATACAAAAAATAAGTGAGCATTGGAAAAAGGGATAAGTTATTTGGAAAAAATGACTTCCCGCAGTTGCACCAAGTCGTACAGTCGGAAGGTGAACACCGTCACACCTGGCAGTATTCAATTTGACAAACTCTTCAGAGAAAATAGCAACAGACCTTCCGCTGCCAAATCAGCTGGTACTGTCGGCAAATGGGGCATCACCTCCTTCACCTCCATACGAAGCACAAGTATCAATGGTAACGTTAAACCACTATTTATACTAAACAAAATACCTTCCCTACGTTTACTCCGTCGTGCCCACAGTTTTTTCATACTCGTCATTTCTTGTCATCAGTTACAATTTTCTTCATTTCCCTCTTCTGTTCTTACTACTTTTCATGGTTGATCATTTTTTTCCTCAATTCCCAAAGCATCTCCTTACATTTTGAGCTCTATATCGCAGTTCTTCTTGGCATGGCAGTTTTGATGACATTTTAATTGCTCGACACACATAGACACGGCAAACGTATGAGCAAATAAGAGAAACCAAAAGTCTGTAGAGACAATGATTCGTACATTATAGTTTCTCAGAAGCTAGTTTCCATGTTTTCCCCATTGATATCTCTCAAATACGTTGGTACAAATTGAATTCGGTGCGGGCTTTAGAGTCGCTGTTTAAGTGATAAAAGTGTATTGATAAGATATATTATAATATATTTGAAAGAAACGGTGTGTGTGTGTGTGTGAGTTTGCTCGAAAGATAAGGCTCGTTGAATTGATGACACAAGTTTTCAAAACAAAATCGTTGGCAAGAATGGAGTGGCTGTATTCCAAAAAATATGGTCTCAATTTTATTTTATAAAATATTTGATAATCGTAGTTGCTCAATAATTTTCTCTGCTTTGCGTTGATCGATTCAAAACACGTGCATTTTTGAGCATTTAGCAAATATGATGAAAACGTTTTGTGTGAAAATTTCAGGAAGAAGAGACGAGATCGTGAAGTCGTTTGGAGCGAAGAGGGCAAAATTGGATTACGCGAACCAGAACGCGCGTGTAACAACGATCACGGATCCGTTCTCGTTCGAGCCGGATCCGGAGACTAAATCGGAGGCTGCACCGGCTGTGATTCCAAAACCGAAAAAATTTTTCAAGAGTCGAAACGCTCCTAGCGTCGCGACAACTGCAGAGCAACCGAAGCTTCAAGACACATCGGTTTACAAGCAACAAGTACCTGATACCTCGCAGTACGTTCGTTCGCGAGGTCAAAAGCAAAACGCTCATTCACAGCAGGCAGTGGGAAAGCACCAAGCTTTGTCAAAGGGTGTACCTTCTCACGCGACAGCAGCGTCGCGAAAGAGCATTAGCGAAGCGCCGCCACTCGAGAATAGCTCGAGCGAGGCCTTGAATAATCGGGACGACGGTAAACCACCGATAGTATTGAGAATATGTAAGGGTACAGCGAGGTTGCTGTGTCCGGAGGTTCAAGAAAATGTCGATTCCGAGCCCGAGACGTACAGAATAACGACACCGAACTCGAGCCCATCGAAAATCGAGCTCGATCGTAAAAGCTTCAGTCCTGAGATTGCTCTGAGACAAGAGACTAAAACGGCCAGCAATTCGCGCTCAACTTCGCAGCATCAACAGCAACCTATGGTAACGACCGTTTCAATACCGTTGGAGAATTCAGAAATGCGAAGAACGACGCGCAGTCGAGCCAAAAACCTTCAACAACTCGACTTGGGGCCGACGTCTTCGTCGTCATCGTCCTCATCGTCCTCCTCCGTTGCCTTGGCCAATTCGCCAGTCTCGCAGCAACAACAACCGCAAACACCAACAACCTCGCCAGCACCGCCGACCACACCAAATTCTCATAGTTCCGGACTTTCGTTGACTCTCCGAAAATCCGTTACCGATTCTAACAACACACTCATATCGCATTACGATATTGTCAAGACTGATTGTACCACGAGTTATTCGAGTAAACCGAGCATAGAGCCTCTCATAGGTCGGGATCAACCCTTACCGACAACCACTCAAGAGCTCATCGATATATTGTCGAGCGACGCCGACAGTATGATGATCAGAGGTGAAATTTCCACGTTACCGGCTCGCCGCGAGGAAACCTCTCAAGGAAGCATCGATAACGGACTCGACGATGATGCCGTTCAACATTGCTGCATCGATTTACCTAACGCCGAGCCACCCGGCGAACCCATACAAGAGATTCCGCAGGTTGAAGCTCAACAAGAGAAAGAACCGGAGAGACCCATGGAAACGGAAATGGAAGTCGAACCTCCCGTCCCTCCGACACCTATTGAGCCTCGCGAGGTTGAACCCGCCGCTGCAAAAACACTCGTCGATCAAGATTGGTACTCCGGTAGTGACGAAGAAAGCGAAGAGGCTGGAGGTACCGCCGATAACGAACAACCCACCGCTCATCCAAGCCCCGTAGAGGAAGGATCGCAACCTCTGGAAACCCTTTCCATGAATCTTGACACGAAAAAACCAGCGACCACGAAAAAAGGCAGTATCTTCAAGAGTCGCTCAACCGGTGCTACCAACGGCAACAAACGACGAGCATTGTACAAACACAAATGGTGCGAGAGCGACAAAGAATCTGGCACACCGGAAAGCACCAGCACGGGTAATGCTACCCCCAATACGGCCAGTGGTTCCCACAGTAACGCCGGTTCCGTTGCTTTCGAAGAAGAATTCGAAACTTCGCAACTCACTCGCGTCGTTACGTATCCAGAAACTGACATGGACTTTACCGATGAAACTGAAGCCATCACCAGCATACGATGCGGCAAAAAAGTCAAAGGAGTAAGTTTCCATATTCGAATGAGTCTTTGAGCACTCAATCCGAAGCTCAAGCATGATTTTTGCACTTTTATTTCACATAAAACGTGAAATTATGCGAAATCCTTTTTTTTTTGCAGTTTTACACTGTCGTGAAAAATGTAAAGAAAGCTCATCAGATACAGGAGAGCGGTGAATTTCAAGAGTTCAATGACGATGTTGAATACATTCTCGACACGTTGCGGGAGAACAATCCAAACGCCACACGTTGCCTTTCGGCCATCAGACTTGCTAGTAAATGCATGGCTCCGGCTTTCAGAATGCACGTTCGAGCTCATGGTACGGTGGCCAAGTTTTTCAAAGCCCTTCACGACGCCACTAAAGATCAGGTAAGTTGTATCGGCGGAATAATAAAAAAAACATGTCAAACAACAAGATTTCGTCTACGAGTCATCGTTTCGTTGCCAGTCAGCAATTTTTCATAAAATCAAGCGCAATTATTATTTTCTTGGACGACGCACCTGAATATTTTGATTTACTTTATCAGAGCCTTGGACTATGCACAGCGACGGTCATGTTTGTACTGAGCCAAGATCGTTTGGCGATGGATTTGGATCGGGATTGTCTGGAATTGATGTTGAGTCTTTTGGAATCCGATGCGAGCCACAAAGACGCGTTGGACGATTGTGGGCTCAGTCGTGCTGAACTTTTGAAGAACAAGGAAAAAGTACGACAATTGTGTGCCGATATACAAGCTCAAGGTCATGCGAAACATCTGAATCTCGATAACATAACGGTCGGGCAATTGGCTATGGAAACATTGTTGAGCCTGACATCGAGGCGGGCTGGCGAGTGGTTTAAAGAAGAATTACGAGAGCTCGGTGGCCTCGAACACATTGTCAAAACAATCAAAGATTGTCATCGTCATATTAACGCTAGAGAAGTCACCAGAGCCGGCTGGTCGGAACCACTACTCGATAAACTTCGCAAAGTTGATAGATGCTTGCGCGTCCTTGAAAATGTAAGTAAAAATCGCCTTGAAAACACTCAATCATTTTTTACTTGAAATATTTTCAAATATGTCTGCGCAGCCCATTCTCCCGAAACGATCCGCGCCGTTAGATTTCAGTTCATGCTAGGAAAACACCAAAAACAGCATCCAAAATAAAGTATTTTCATTATTACTAACTTCGCATTGTAGATAATTAAAATCGAGGGGCTCCATGACCATGAAACCATGAAATACACTGCCACTTTTTTCTGTGAAAATTGGAAATACAGAGGCGTCTTTTCATCGCGAAATAGTGATATTTACTATGTGCACATTTTCGTGTAATTTGCATTGTTGGAACTTAACGGAATTTGTATTCGCACCAAATTTTATTATCGTCCGAATTTTCCTTAACATATTCCCCAATTGTCTTACGTAAATGCATTCTATCCGATCGAATGTTGAATGGTTTTGATCGAAATAGACTTGGAAAAAATTCTTCGTGTAAAGTCCTTCTTTTCGTGAGTTGACAAAGCAAAATGACATTGTTGTGATTGAAACAGGTGACCCACATGAACGAGGAAAACCAAGTGTATTTGTTGAAATACGGAGACGGAATAATGGTCAGTACTCTGGCGAGTCTCTATCATTTGTGTGGCCAAGAAATACCAATTTATCCGACGATCGATCCGGCTGACAAGACTTCAACCGGAGCTGTTGTTCGTGAATGCCTTTTCGCTATTATTAAAGTTCTCATCAATTTAACGCATCGCTTTAATCGACAATGTAAGTTAAGATTTCGTTTCCGTTCATTGATTACAATCAAGCATAGGGGAAATGGAATAATTCGGTTATTCGTTGTAGCTTTTGGGAGCAAATCAGTTGGTGGTCAATCGGGCGTCGTCGATTGCAGTCTCAATCTTTTGCTACGATTACCGGATTCATTACCGGAGGAGAAACGATTCGATCTCATGATGTTGGCTCTGATACTTCTCATAAATCTGGTCGAACAGTGTGATGACAACAAAAAGCTGCTAATTGATTCGAAAGCACCGCCTTATCCCGAGAATTTGTTCGACAGTACGTCCATTTTTCCCTTGCCCATTTCTTCATATTTTTTCGTTCGATTCTCAATGAAATATTCATTTTTATTCTCCTCAGCCGATGATAGTGGCGTCGAAGCACTGATAGAACTCTTCTACAAACAAGAAGAACTCGCTCGGGCCGAAGAACAAAAAACCGATGCCATTCTCGACGGGAAAAAGGATTCGGAACAGACAGAAACTGTTTCCACGACGACAAAGTCGCAGGAAGAATTCATCGAAGAAACCGTTACCAAATGTAAAACATCCCATCAGCAATTTGCCTCAATTTTACAGAACAAAATCACGCAATTGCTCATTTTTTTATTCCTCCGTGTTACAGTGTTACAAAAAGCTGGTCGTCATATGGAACACACACTGATCGGTGCTTACGTTGTACTTCTTCTTGGATACTTAGTTATGGATAACAAGGTAAATATTTCCAATAAAATTATAAAATTTCTACTTCACAATGATAATCATTATCATAATGGCAATTTGATAAATCAGACTCTAATGGAAATATTGGGAAAATTTCAGGAATATGAATCTGCCGTTCGTAGCAAATTGCCTGAGAACAATTTTGGGACTATGGTGACCGTTTTACAGAAGTTTTTCAATTTCATGAACCTCACGGCATCGGTAAGTAAATGAATTCTAAAAAAAATGCATTCACGGTTAATTTCCCCTCGAATCTCTTCATTGTTAATTATTCCACTGCCCTTCAAATGAAAAAAAATAGTATTGCCACGTTTTTTTCGGTTCATTTAAATTTAATCGTCGATCATAATGCAGAACGAAGCGAGCAGCTGCGGCATCGCTGCAACGGACAAGGTGATCAAGTTCCTGAAGTTGTCGGATGCCAGAGCTGAGGAAGAGAAAAACGAGCTGCCGTTGCCGGCATTGGAAGACTCGAGCATAATGCTCGACCTTTCGTCGTCTTGATCGCAACTAGATAAATTTACGTACGCGATGAATCGATGATGATAAGAGGAAGAAAAATAAAACCGAGACGTGAAGATAGAGAGCCAAAGCTACACGTGTCCAAGGAAAACGAAAAGACGAGGAAATCTCTTCACCGCAGTGTGGACGAACCTGTTTCATAATGACCACATATTTTGATATATATTTATTCATTTACATAATTTATTGCTGTATTTTTTCATTAATCTCCTAACTCTCTTTTACCCCCTCCCGAGAAAAACTCGATGTATTCGCTCTCGATTGCAGCAGACACTTTTATTCAGCATTAAGATTTTAGTTTGTTACTTAAGTAGTCCTTTGGAACGATATAGTTAATTTTTAAGCGCGGCTGCAAACCAATTAAACGGAAACTTTTCCCCACGCACTCCCGCTCATCACAAGCACAGAAAATCCACACGATTAATCCGAATGCTCGAGTTGCACGCAGGGGACACAGCAATTCGCCTCATAATCCCTTCTTACTCCAACGTCTTGCCAAAAAGCGCTCCTTCAGTCCTTTTCATTTCACCTTCAGTTGCAGTAGTAATTTTTAATCTTTATTTTAACAAGGCCCCATTTTTTTTCTTCATTATTTGTGACACAATGCTCTGACGAAAAAAGGATCAATATCCCGTGTTGTAAATCAGCAAATTAAACAATAAACGAAAAAACAAATATACAAGGTTCGAGAATAGCCCATTGGTTAATTCGACATAGTGTTTACGCTGTGCAAGTTTATTTTAATATTAAATTTAAATATTACACTGTAAGCCTTGTAAATGTAAATTTATAAATTATAATTGTACCTTACATATGAAAAAAAAACCAATGACTTTTAAATTCCCATTCCCTCGAAAAAAAAAACCTTTTTTTCTCTATCATTTCATTCAATTCAGAATAATTATGGGAAACTCTAATATCTTCGCTATGATGCCGAAGATTCAAGTTCGGGACCGGTCACAGAAGTGACCATCTTATATTTTCCAAATACTCTTGATAATTTTTCCAAGTTGAAATTAAATTTTTATAGCACCCTTGAAAGACCTTTATCGGAATTTTTCTATTGGGCAAACGATTGCAGGCTCCGATTCGGTAGTGGCAGTTATTATAATTGTGGATTTTCGCATTTATCAATCAAAAGAACAGTGAAATAAGTTTTTCCTAATGTAAGTTTTATTTCTAAAAAGATAATACATTTTCTTTGCCATTCAAACGTTCATGACCAACAATTGTATGCTTTGCAACAAAATTTTCGTTTTGGGTGTCAGTTATTTGCACGAACGATGAAAAAGTACATGTTTATAAAAGGAAATAAAGTGAATTAAAGCGAGTGTGTGAAATGTACAAAAGCATATTGTGTTAGACATAAAAATGATAATTGCAAGAGTGCAAATGTCGATTGGAGCAATCAGCCGGTGGATGGTGATTGTCTCAAATGTACAGCATCCGTTTGAACAATCCGGCCTAATATTTTTTCAATCATGCGTTTTGACTCCCAGCATTTGTTGTATGGGAATTGTAATACCGGTCTTTTGACTAGCTCGTCGTCAGAGTTCATGTGATAAATTGACTGGAGAAATACCGACGGTGGCTGCGTTGGAAACGAGGGTGGCAGTAAAAAGTGCACGAGGAAATAAAAATCCTGTTGTTCAAGGAGAATCGCGATACGAGTGAAGTTGGTCGCATCGTACTCCACGACGTTGCGTCTTTGGAGAAACAACAATGTTGAGATAAAGTTGTTTCTCTTTTCGTAAGATTCTCCTATCAGGTTTATCTGCAATTGAAAAGAGCGAAAAATCCGTTGATTGTTGGTTAGCAAGTTTTTCCTCGGTTACAAATATGTCGATGATTTTTATCACTAAAATGAGCGAATCACTAGAATTGAAATTCCTCGAAATATCTTGTTTTTTTTTACCTTGTCTGAAATGATTTTTTTAATAATTATCACATAATCCATCATGTTTTGATCCATCGGTGGAAGTTTCAAGTTTGGAAAACCAGCGTTATTGAAGGTTTCTTCCAAGGTCGTGCTGAGATGAAGCTGAGGGATCCCTCTGTTCCAATTTTGCTCTTGGTAGGTAATTACCATCATTGCTGCGTCGTTTACTGTTTTGTTACTGCGGCCAGGCAGTCGCGAAAAATCCATGGCAAGATGAATTACGAATCTCACTTCCATCGGCGACTCTGCATTTGGTAGCAGAATTATTTCTACGTCTTTGGAACATACGTCGGTTTTGTCGACGAGCATTGTATATTGTGTGTGAAGCAACATCTCATTCCTACTCAGCAAATCTATCTGAAAGGAGTATCGATCTGAACATTATTCAATCCTGAAAACATCCTCTACTATCTTTTCTGTCTGACATTTAGTAGAAATTCTCCAAATAGTTAATTGATGACCTTTAATACATTTGGATAGTTTTGTGTTTCATTTATGAAGTAATTTGTTATTGGACAAAGTAGTGACAATTCATTCAGATTTGCTGGTCAAATTCTAATGCAAATTTCATAAAAACTTTTTTACTAATAATTATTCAAATTAATTTCCATATTTGCTATCAATTGACAATTTTTGTAGTATTTCTCTGTGATGATTTGATTAACGCATGAATTTTCATTACAATTGATTTTTATGAAAAATGAACTTTAGCGATTCATTATATTTGTAAATGGAAGTTATAATGTAGAATAACTTTTTGTTTGTTGCATTAATTTTTACTTACTTGATGCTGTTTGTAGCACAAAGTGAGTTCGTTTAAAACTGTGAGAAGACTTTCGGGTTTCATGACTTCCCAATTAGCGAGACTGGGGATATGTGCTTCGATGGTATCAACGTCAGGATCAGCAAAGAAAGAATCGTCATGAAAATCAAAATCAGGTCCCATCTCGGGACAACTCGAATTAAAAAGAACTGTCCATTGGAGAGTTTGTCTGGCATACGGTATAGCAAATGTGAAACGATCTGCTTTTTGTTTACTGGAACTTGAGGAGTATCTTAGTTCGATGGGTTTCCGAGTAACACCTGTGAATCGTGACAAGAGAAAAAAAATGATGAAAGTGCTAAAGGTAGAAAATGCTAACAAAACTTTATTCACATGATGATACGAAACAACAATTGGTTCGAGTCTCACCAAAGGATTGATTTTCCAAGACTCTTCTAACCAAATGCTCAAAAACTTCGTTAATGTCAGGTAAATTAATCTGATTTTGATTCAACATTTTCGTTGTCTTCGGTCTCGTGTACTGCGTTGTCACTTGATTATTGGATTATCACGAGAATCAACTTTTTTTGAACCATACGATGCTCATTCATGAGCGGATGAGAAGATTTCTTTATGTTTTCACTTGGGTAGGAAAAAACATTGTTGCGCTGTCAAAACGCGTCAAACGCGATGGTGCCCTCCGTTCGTTAGCTAAATGCAAACCACGCGTACGCCGTACGCTCTAGACAAGCAAGAAGCGGACGCACGCGCACGCGTTTTTGTTAGAGCTAGAAGCTTACATATTTGTCCGTCGGTTGCGCTTTCAAACAATCAATCGTGTTGCTTTTCCCTCCAAATCCTGCCAAATGGAGGCCAGCTTCACGGAGGTCGATAGATCACGAAAAAAATCAAATCAATTCTGCGCAATACCTATTGACTCTCAAACAATATTTCTTTTCTCTCAAACCCTCTCAAATAACGATTCTCAAATGATTTGCATAAAAGCGACTCTTATTTTGAAAAATAAAGTCGGGCTTGACAAGTCAAGTTGAGCCAACCTCACGGAGGTGAACGGTGAATCATGCGCACTTCGATATTCCTTTTTCCGTTCCATTGTGTTTGAATCTGTCGAAGAGTCGACGCTCTACGTGGTCCGTAACACGACGCGTCCTTATCTTATCGTTTTTTCTGTGAATACTTTGAGTACCGCGATTTTTTTTTCAATATCTATTTTTGATCGTTAATCTACCTTCGGTCGTGAAGTCGGAACGACCAAGCTTCGATTTGTTGACTGAATTATCAATATTCTTTTTAGGCGAAAGCTTATTGAGACGGTGGTTTCGGAATAATCGGTTTTCTAGGTTATTCGAAAATAATGAGTGAGAATGAGATTGACAGCTCCGCGGGCAATGGCATCGATCGGGGTACAGACAACGCTGATGCATTTGGTTATGGCAAGTGAGTATGATGACACTCGCGAGGTCAATGACGTTTAGCAACAATTACTTCTTTCTTGTTTGGAGTGATCGATTGAATTTTACACATCAACACATACGTGACATGTATTCGTCTATGGAAGCGTCATTGGGTTTTTATTGTATCGATGGAAACACGAAAATTCCCAATGCGTCTACGCTACTAGGAATAGTTCGAATCTGTCGTGTCAACAATTTTTCTTTACCTGTATCGTACGAAACTCTTTATGAATCACCAATACGAATATTTACGATTCAACAATTATTATTGATCAAATAATTTAATTTCCCATCGTGTCATTATTGTTTATGAAGATAAAATTCTGTCAATTAACAATAAAAAGATCGCAAAAAATAACCTGAAATTTGAAAACACGTTATTGATTTGTGTGACCTTTTTCAAGGTCATTATTCCGTCAATTTTCCATTGAGCATTCCAGGTAAAAGCTTTTTCATGTGAAACATTCCTCCACATTTGAAAGGCTCAAAACAAAATGGACTCGAACAATGTTTTTTCATGCATTGCAGGAACAGTGTTAGTCCTCACAGCGGATCAATGCAAACTGCACCGACCGAACGTTATGCGACTCACTACAAAATGAATCATGCTAAACGTGGCCTTGCTGTGATATTTAATCACGAATTTTTTACCGTCACTCACTTGAAAGCAAGAAGCGGCACAAACGTAGATTGTGAAAATCTAGTCAATACGCTCAAGGATCTTGGCTTCGAAGTCAACGATTTTCATAATGCTACTCACAAGGACGTTGTCAAAAATTTGGAACGAAGTATGTACTTTTTTTAAATCATGTTACTGTTGCCAAGCTGACTGCTCCTTAAAAAAAATATATATATATAAAAATACGTTTTAATTTTAATTTTTAATGAAGCACATTGGCAATTGCTTTCCAGTTGCTGAAATGGATCATTCCAATCACGATTGTCTAATCGTAGCTGTTTTAAGCCACGGAGAATTGGGTCTGTTGTACGCCCATGATACACCGTACAAAGCAGATACCATTTGGTCGTACTTTACAGCGGACAAATGTCCAACTTTGGCTGGCAAACCAAAACTATTCTTCATTCAAGCTTGTCAAGGGGATAGACTGGACGGTGGTACAACGTTGAAAGATCGTACGGAAACGGATGGTCCAGGAACAACGTCGTTCCGTATTCCAACTCACGCCGATTTCCTCATCGCTTATTCGACCATTCCTGGCTTTTATTCATGGCGCAATACAACACGTGGCTCGTGGTTCATGCAAGCGTTGTGCCTCGAGTTGCGCGAAAATGGCACTCGTTACGACATCTTGACGCTCCTAACTTTTGTCTCGCAACGAGTAGCGCTTGATTTCGAATCCAACACGCCCGATAACGCGACAATGCACCAACAAAAACAAATTCCTTGCATCACTTCGATGCTCACGCGCTTGGTGAAGTTTACTCCAGCTCCGAAACTCGCCCTCGTCAGCGGTTGTGTCTAGACTCCGTTTTCTAATCTTTGGAGTTGGAAGTTTGAAGCAAACTTCTTCGTCAAGAACGAATATATTGAGCGACAGATGGGCAAAAAAGAATCTCGATCGGATAGAAATATCGACATTTTTGTTCGCGTGATCCCAGTGATGAAGGTTACATTCGCATCGTCGTTGATAAAAACCGATTTTGACAAATATCGCGTTTCGAATTCAGTCCGTAATACATTTCCATGTCGAGACACGTTTTTTTAAAAAGAATCTTTACAATTTTGTATGCAAAAGAAAAAAAAAACACTTCATATCGTGCGATTGTTTAATTCGCTTTTGCCCATCTTGGTTTTGTCGAGCAAGAACACAACGTGCCTATAAAGAGGACAAACGTGGTAATACCTGCATTTATATATCGCATTTATAAGATCTATCTAATAATTGCTCACTCAATATTCAAAGCAGAGCAAATCTGTACGTGACACAAATCGCTGTTTCTCGCGCTTTTGCGACAACAGCCTCTTCAATACTTATACAATTTACGTATTAGATAAATCATTTTTTGTTTCGATCGGTATCCGAGCTTTTGAGTTGTCACTTCAGTCAGTGATGACTCGACAAACCTCAGTATGTAAGTTTCTACGATTCGCGCTTAATTTTTATACGTACTTTTTTTTTTTTTTATAATTCATTCACAAGATGGTCACTCTTTTGATCGGCGATGAGAGAGATATTCATCTGGTCGCTTTTTACGTAACATTGGGAAAACTCTCTATTAACGTAATGATAATTTTTCTTTTTAAGCGTTTGTGATAGCACGAAACATTTTTTTTTCTTTTTTTCTGGCAAATTTCATAAAATTTTCATACAAACCCAGTCTTTACACTTTCCTTACGCCTTAAGAAAAGATGTCTTTCACTAGAAAAATTGTGATAAAAATTATCGTCGTCGTGAATCATTGTCGTTGAGACGTTTGTCGATAAATGTCTAGATACTACCGTTTATAAAAATATATGAACAACGTTGAAGGTGCATTTCACTTTTGAAAACCGAAGAAATATTTGGAACGCGTTATTCGTGGGTACGGCGCGTCCAAGCGCTCGGAAATGTCACAAAGTTTTGTAACGTTTTTCTTTTTTACAGTTTTTCTTATGCAGAATTATTCTGGATACAATTTGTATGCTTTTTGTACGGATAAATAAAGTATAATATTTGGAGCAAATGAGAAATTAGGGAGGGATTTACTGCGGAGAAAATACGAACGCAATGACCTTTTTTTGTAAACACTCATTTTTTTGTTTTAATGGAAACTTGTTTTCCTTATCACGATTGCAAGTACAAAATAGATACAACGATCAATTACAATTACTTATGTTAATGAGGCACTTGACCAGGTATATTATACAACACCAAAGGTTCTCGTCTGCGAGATATTTCCGGCGCTGTGAAAGGCCGCCGTTTCGGTCTATCTTTCATCTCGAGAGACACCAAATTCGTTGCATCCAATGTCACGAGATTCGTCGAATCCTGATTTTCCTGTGCGTTTGTCGGTAAAATATCGAGCCCTGCGTTATGCAACGAGTGTTGCGATTTACTCATACGTTCTCCGAGCCCGAGCGGAGCTGTCTTGTTCTTGCAGGAGGCGAGGAACTTTTTCAAAGACGATTTCTCTTTCTTGATCTCAATCACTACGATAGAATCAACGGATTACGAAAATTGTCGCAATTCTTTTGATATTTAAATGAACAGAATACTTACGATTTTCGTTGCTCGAATTCGGATCACGACTCTGAGACAAAAAAATGAAAAATTAATCTTCTCTGTCTATAAAGTAGAAGAAAATGTTTACTTTGACGATTTCAAATAAACGAGACTGATTTTTACTTGTTGTGCCAGGATTTCTTGTATCGGTTTGAAAGGATTGGAGCGTATCGATGCTCGCGATGGCGTCATCGACGTCGAAGACAATTTCCTTTGCACCCGAGTGATCAAACCATTTTGAGATTGTTTTGTGCGACGATCCAAAGTCGCAAAGTTTTTTGATATCGTATCCAACAACCATCTGCGTAATATTTTCAGGTAAATGAGTCAAATCCGTCGAATAGCAAGAGGTTCCTCAGTGATCAAGTGCTTTCAACTTACTTGTAGCCATTTATGATACCCACAGTATTGTGGGTCGATGTTTCACTCGACAATAGGCACGAGCACGTTTCGACTCTGGTGGGACAACGCATGGCATTGGCCATGCGTTCGACATCCAAGTTTTCCACAACATCGAGTTCATCAATGGCACCGTTAACATCTTGCTTATTAGCTAATCTGCAAAATGCGAATGTTTTTTCACTCACGAGAGCTTTGCGATAAAAAAATAGCTGAACGTGTTTGATCCAATCGTGTCGTTTGATAATTCTATTAAATCGTGAATTCGTGAACACGCAAATTATTGTACTAGTGCAATTACAATAAAAACAAAACAAACAGTGCGCAAAGCGTAGGTAAACATATGCTACTATTAATCTTTCTTTAAGGTCTCACAATAATATTGGTTTTCCAGTAATATGTTCATGAGCGATTAAATCTCCAAATACTATTTTATTTTCTGTTAGACGTGATATGTCACTAGCATCCACCACATAAATCAGACCGTGTACCTAAAAGATGTAATGGTTAAAGGATATTCAGGAATAAATCAAATCGAGCATAATTGAAATTAATTTCTGGAGAACCTCTCGGAAACTTTCGAATAATCGAGACTTTTTTCACTTGCACTTTTGGGAAGGATCACGAGGTCAAGATATGTACGTTCTGTTAAAAATATTCTCTAGGAATACTGGATACATCTGTGACCGTGAACACCAAATATTCGGGCAAGCGAATCTTTTTTTTTTTGGGTTTTTTCATTCTAGACCAAAAATATGCTGCAGCAATACATTTTTTCATAGTTGGCAGTAGAAATATCTGAGTTTCATGGAGGTTTCTCGAAATGAAATGAGAATAGAGATCAAAGTATTTCGACCGATATTTTGCATCATTTTTTTCCATTATTCTCTTGTACTTTGATTATCAGAACATCTGAAGTTTGAAAGTAGGCTCTGCTGTTTCGTTCGATAGATTTGGAGTACCGAACATTGAATTTGATTGGAAAAAAACACTACACAGTGGAATTGTAGGAAAAAATGACTCAAAAATTGGGCAAACGATTGAAAAAATTTGAATGACGATAGCAACTATTTTTGACATGAGAAAAAAATATTATTTGCACAATTTCTCACGTCTGTATAATATTTGGACCAAATGGATCTTATTTGTGGAGCGCCGCCAATGTCGTAAACCTTGATAAAGCAAGATTTGTGTTTCAAGGATACTGTGCGAAATCCCATTGTCGGTAGAACATCCTGACCGGAGTCTGTATGAAAAAAAATGATGATGAAAACGAATTTGTCAAAATTTTGTTTGCAGGCGTTTTTGAAGAATAAGAAAATTTTGAATATTTCTTACCGTTTGAGATGCGATTCAAGATCGATGTTTTACCAGCATTATCAAGACCTACAACGAGCAACACAATAGTCCTGTTATAAAAAAAAAGCACAATACGAAAGTCATTAATCATCGATAATAAACAAGTCATGGAAATTAGGCAAAGAAGACTCTAATTACTTGGAGGTGTTGCTTTTTCGGCGCAGTTTTTTGAACAGAGTTCTCATGCAGTTACCCATGACGTTGAGTATTTCATGTGGGTGGTGAAAATATAAATAATCGTGTATTAAAACGATATTTCGTTCGTGCTACGAAGGTAAACACTATGGTTCGCCATGTTGTATACAAAAGCGTGGCGGAATAATTGCATGGTTCCTCCTCGTCGTGTTTACAATCACCGAGGACGAATGAATGAAAAATCACGAATACGTCGTGTCGTTTGAGAGTGTAAGATTTTAACACAAGATTATAAACTGACAGCGCCAACGTAGCGTTTACATTTGACTTTTGTGTGTATAGTGTATGTATGCATGTCAAACGTCGAGGGAGGTTTTTTATTGGTGATACGTCAATACGGTTAGAACGAGAGCCCCAAACAATAAAGGAGTGTTCATTCGGGCTGCATTGTCTTGAGTTTCAGTTTTCGGTGTGGAAAAACCCGAATGAAAAAAAATTTCAAGGACATCGTGGTTCCCGGGATGGTCGGAAGGCGGCGTTGTATGTACATCTGCGCGCGCTTGATTCGTCTACGTGACGACATTGAATTCATGCGACGATTCGATGATTCCATTAGGACTCAGAGTTTCCCTATCATTTGTGTGTCAATACGTCGATTTTTAATATTTTATTGTGCTCTCCCATTAACCGAACTCACCACATTTGTGAGTAAAATGGAAACAGGTAAAATTCACGCGTTCATGAGATTGAGGCGTGTGCATCTAAATCCTGCATATATCTATATAGATGCAGTTTTGACACTCGAGGAACAAAGTTTGGCGCCCCTCGCGGGCTTTGAGTAAAGTCCCGGATATTTGAACGAGTAAATTCTATTTATTGAGAGAAACAAAAGTTTGATGGAACAGATTGTGATTAATTCAAGAAAATAGGAAACGGCATTTATAAATAATCGTAGAAATACGTTTCAGATCGATTTAGCAAAATTAACAACGGATTACACTCAATCAATAGTTTCTTCGACACTCATAGCGTCCTCGTCGGATGATTCAATCGAACGGAAAAAAGCGGCTTCGTCGAAATCGCTCCCTTCGATGTCCTTGAATATATCAGCTTCCTTGTGACGTACAGTCGATTTCGCGATATAAGTTGGAACCGAGGAAGCTTGTGAAAAGTCACAGTCGAGTGACATTCCGTCGTTTCCTTGCTGATTCGTTCCTGCTATATTCTTAAAACTCGGACTCGAAACTGCGAGGCTCAAAATATCATTAAAATCTTTTTCTCTATTCGAGACTAGCGAATGCGAATGGTACGACGCATTTTGAAAATCCATTGAAACTTCTCGTGGTTCGGTTGAATATAATTTTTCCCCGTGAAATACGGATTCCCCGTTGGACTTGAGAATACTTTTGGTAGGACGTTCCTTCCTCGTAGCCTCCCCTGAACAATCGACTCGGGACGACGAGGCGCAGGAACGATTCACTTTCGGAAAAATTTTCGACTTTCTCGAACCGATGAGCGAAGATAAACTCGTAGTCGACTCTCTCTTGGATAATCTGTTTCCATTTGCCTCCTGCTGGCGGTCGTCGCGGGAAAATCGTTCCGAGCTCGTTTCTCTGTCCCTCTCGGAAATGCCGCTGGATTTATCCCTTTGGCAAAAAGTTTTTGTCGTCGGTATTTCTATCTCTCCGCCAGCCTCATGAGGTTGTCGAAATTTCGGAGAGCTCGTCTCCTCTTCTGGTTTCGTTACTTGCGATGTCTTTGAAGTTTTCATTCTCCACAAAATACTGGGGATCTTGTATCTGTTGACAAGCTCAACGATGTTGTGAACGGAAAATTCATCTCTTTCCAAAAAATCTCCCATTTCTGCGAGACAATGACAAAAAGTTGTTCTCCAGGAATCCGTTTGATTTATCTCCGGTTCCGGAGGTTTGGCAGTTTTGGAAATTTCATCGGCATAGACATTCGCATTGGAGACGATGCTTTCGGGAAGACCGGTCGATCGTGCCAAGTTGATTCCATAGTTCCATGTCACAACGACTCCTGGCTTGAGCTTGTGGGTGTACCTCATCCTAGCGTCGTCGCGAGTCTGTGGACAATTTATTTGAATTTCCATGTAGTGATTTTTGACGTTGTGATAAAGTTCGGTCAATCTTGTGAGATAAAAGAAATGCGTCGCGTTGAAGGTGAAAGCGGAGGAGCGAAGCAGTTTCTCGCATATTGCCCAAGCCAAAGAGGTCCCTTCCTCGAAAGTCGTGCTGCGACAAAGCTCGTCGAGCACCACGAGAGAGCTCGGAGTTAAATATTGGAAAATGTATTGAGACTCTTTGATTTCAAGAACGAACGTCGAGGCGTTCGATTCGATATCTTCACGTGGACACATCCTGCAAAAGATCCGATCGGCGATACGAAAATGAGCTTCTCTCGCCGGCACGTAACAGCCCATTTGCGCCATTATTTGGAGAAGCACTATTTGTTTGAGATAAACAGATTTTCCGCTCATATTCGGTCCGGTTATCGTATGGAAATTGTACGAGGTTGTAGCGAGCACGTCGTTGGGTATTGGACAGTCCGAGCTCGAAATATCCATTATCGGGTGTCTCGATTCACGAAGCTCCAATCGTTTGCCAAACGTTGGACGAACGTAGCCGCTTAGTGAACTGATTTCGGCGATTGACAAGAGCAAATCAAGCTCACCGATGTCGTCGCTGAGTTTGAACAAACAACCAATGTGTTGACGCACTCCAGCCATCGCTTCGTTGAGCAATACGTTGCTCATGATGTGCAATTCTTCGCAAGCGTCACGACAGTGTTGACTGAGTACCATGAGGTACTCCGTCGTCATGTACAAAGTACTTTTCTGCTGGTGGACCTCGATCAATTCTTCGGGAAGTTTGTTTATATCGATGTTTTGAGAACGCGGCACATCCAGTTCTATGTGGTAACCCAAATTCGAGTTACAGCCCAACGACAGTCGGAGTTTGTGACGATCCGATAAAATCTCCACCAATTTCTGCATATCGTCGATCAACTCGCAATACGTTTGACGCGCAATGTCCAGCATGTCGTTCAGCCCTGAACGAATCGCGAAACAACGCTGCATGTTTGACGATGTATAACCCATCACTGACTTTGCCTCGGGATGAACAACACTCAAAATTTTCTCTTTTATCAGCTCGTATCGGGGGTCCTGCAAATCCTGCGAGAAATATTGAAAAATAATGGAATATTCTTCAGGAATCATTGAGATTTTCTTACAAATTGTGGAAACAATTTTTACCTGAGCGACTTTTTGGAGAAACGGTGCCTGTCCATCCGATATTACGGATCGAAGCTCGGGAATTATGTCGATTACATTTTTCAGGAGTAATATGTAATTGAGATTTTTTTCTGCAGCCTGAACGTTGTCGGCTTGGGAAGTGAGCATTGCCAGGCTCAGCAATCGACTCGCCCCATAAAATCTTTTCACCACTCGCTGATAAATTAGAGCATGAGTTATAAAGTTTATTTTAATCTCTAGCACCGTTTTTTAAGTCCTGGAATTTCCATATCGTGGTCAAGTCAAAATGAACGTTTGCATTTTGGGAGAAAATTGTACCTGAAGAACGTTGAGGAAAGGTTTATTCGAAACGAATTCCGTGACGCAGCTTTGACGACTTTTTATCAGTTCCAAATCACAGGGTGGCTGAAGTATCGAAGCTCGAATTTGACGACGACCCATTGGAGTTGAACATCGGTCGAGGGCACCCAAGAGACTAAACGGTCCGCTTCCACCTTGTGATGTCACCAATTCCAGACCTTGGGCACTCTCAATATCTTCAAAAATTCATTAACAATCGAAATGACGAATAAAAAATATTAAAAAATGAGAAAACTGAATGAATTATGCAAAAAAATGTAATTAACTGGATTAACACCAAAATACCTCAAAACCACAACCATTTTTCATCACAAAATTGAGTTATTCAAGATTTTATTTCTCTGACTTTTCAAGTTAAAAAATCAAATTTAATTCCGAAAGTTAAACCAGCAGTTTTACGTTTTTTATTCTAGTCGCTTTCAACGTGAAACTTATGACCGGGATTAATGTCGAAAAAATAAAGATTTCGATGACTTTTGAAATTCTTTACTTTTTCAGTGATTTTTCATTAACTGCATAAAGTGATTCGATTCGTCGTGAAGATATAAAGAGATTCCCTTAGTGGCCAGTGGAATAATATTCAAAAATAATGAATCACCTATCATCGATGTATTTTGGGATCCTTGGAATTCAATCCGCATGGATTTTGGAGCAAAGACGATGTGCTGAATATATTCTATGTATTTGAGGAGCGCAGACGCTGCAGCGAGTGCGTAATATCTGTAAATATCTTCGAATTATCATAACGTTTTAAAAATTTTGAATTTTCATAGTTTTTGGATGATTTTGTTTATTTCTCATAGTAAATAAAGAAATGCTGATGTAATTTTTTTTTTTGCTTACTTTTGCTTCACGACGAGTTCGACACTGGAGTATTCCTCGGCACAGTGAGTCTGAATCCTATCCATCCCTGAACTATCGTTAAAGTGCACTCGGGCGACAGACGTTATGGTGACTGAATCAAATTTTTCCTTTATAGCTCGATGAAGATCGTTACCATAAACACTTCTTTCGCACATTGTGTCCGGCATGATGATCTTTGAATTATTTATTGAAAAACAACAAGAAAACAGTGGAATCGAGACAGAAAAATGCTACATACAATGTTTTTTTGGTGAAATTCTTACCTCGATGGGATTCAAAGCGTGAATTTTTGTCAGAGTATTCATATAAGTGTTGCAATCGCTTATTTGGCAAAGTATCATATGAGGATACTGAACGTCGATTGCCGCCATTCCAACTTCCCCGCGCGCATCGCCACGACCGGAAGTGATCGCTATGGAGGTACAAAAAAAAAGTTTTTACTTTAATTGTTTTACTTTTTTTTAAGTTCGTGCTCAATAACGTTTTTCTTTTGTTACCAAGAATAACGCAGTGTTCCGTTTCGCTCGAGACACTGTGAGGTGAGATTTGACCACCGGACCTGCGAATTAATCGTTGGAGCAAGTAAATTGTTGCCAGATTTCGTGTAACTTGTTCCAAAACGAATTTTGAAGAAATTATCATGACAGGACGGAAAAGGTTGAAAAGATACACTTTTTGTTTCGAACCTAGAATAGTTCGCGCGTTTTTGTGCTACTGCCGCCATTGTGATTTTCATTCTATGTCCATGCAGTGTTTTCGAAACTTCGAAGCGTCGTGTGTTGTGTCTGACTTTGATCAAGGTCGTGAGCGCGTATCATTTGAATCAAATTCTAATTATTGTTGGTAATTCATGTAGCTAATGTTATGTGTTTATGGAAAGTTTTGGTGGAAATGTTGATAGTCGGTAAGAAACTATGAACACGGGAGGATAAGCAGAGGTCTGAAGGTCAAAAAGTCAGCTTGATGTGTTCGTGAGTTTGTTTTCTGTTTTCATTGCTTGTCGTCAAGGGAGAATTGGGGTTCATGCATGGGCAACAAAAAATTTCTCATACCCTCGGCCACGATGACGTGAAGCACTTTTCCGAAATGAGGACGAAGAAGTTGTGATATTTTTGATTCGTGAAGTTTTTGGTGTGACGAAAGTATTTGCACTCGACGGAGCAACGTTAACCAGAGGTTGTCGAATGTTGTTAAAATCTACAATTTCACGAACCGTAGAAGGATTGCTAGGGGAAGTTATGTTATGGGGAAATCAGAATTTAGCGTAATTCTATGGAGACCTCACCGTATTTTGGTAAAGCTCTGACAATTTGACTATTGTTTACGATTCTTCCATCTCTGCCTCGACCGCGACCTCTCCCTCTGGCAGTTAACCGTCCCCTCGCAGGAACCGCAGTGTTTTCCGCGCGCAAAACGTTCATTGCCAATGTGCGATGTTCGACAACTGTGAGAACATTACAGTCACGAAAACAAAATAAAACCGGTAAACGCGTTGTAGAAAATACCGAAAAACAGCGAGTCTTTGAACACACAGGAGATAAAACTTCCGAACATAAAAAAACTGTCGTAATGGCGCTGGAGTCGCAGGGTAGAAACTTTAAAAAATAAAAACTTATTATGAATCAATGGAAATATCAAATCGATCGAGGCAAACTGTTTGGATTTACACTTCTGCAAGTTTAATAAAAATAATGAATTTGGACTTGAATCATAAATATTAGTGAGATTGGTTCGCCCATGCAGACGCCTTTGACATATTTTTTGGAATGTAAATCCGACGAGACGAGCCACGTCCGCCATCTTCGCCAACATTACACGGTCCTCGTCAATGATGAGATTAGTTAATGCACTAGGTTCTTCGTGTTTTCATAACTAATAACTAAGAGACCTAATAACATCTATTTCGTGCGATTACTTGGATGTTTAAAATATATTTAGCAAAAAAAGTAGCGTGTTTCAACGGCCGACCTAAAAGAAACGAAACAATTATCATTAATTTTTCATATTCGCAATATTTATTTACAAATTCAATATTTTCGTTCAACATTACAGATTTTTGTTTTCTTTTCAATAACAGGGCTCAAGCTGCAATGAATAAATAATACAATCACAATACCTATTACATTGTTTTGTTTAAGAAATAAATAGCCTAAATAACCGATATTCAGCCTGTTTTTTCCGTATTACATTTAATTGTATCGTAAAATAACGGCAGCCCGCGAGAAAAATTATCGCAAACAGGTGAATCCGGAATTTTGCAGAGAAAGAAGTATTTACATTATGGATCGCAGTGAATGCAATTCGAAAAAAAAAACAAACTAAAGGAGAAAGTTCGTAGTTTTGTTACATCGATTATCAAAGTCGCGCGACAGAAAGTAAAAACGTGCTTTTTCTTTTTTCATTTTCTTTCAGTTTGGCAAGACGTAAAATGAGTCCATAGATATAACACTTTTCATTTGTATGGTGATTCCTCTTCCATCGACGAATAATGTATACGAATTCGTGGATTTAAACATTTCAGAATATATATTAAAAGCCTAAATTTTTTTTTTCGGCGATAAAATTCGAGTCCACGTTTGATGAAACTTTATGCATATAGAGGAGCGAATATATTTACATTGGTCTCGTGAGAAACAATTTCGATGATGACGATGATGCTGATGACGATAAAATTGTTGCGATTTTATCTTAGAATATATAATTTTTCTTTTTTATCAATTTCACTTTTCTTTGAATGATTTATTTGAAAAAAAAAACCCGAGAAATACGTGGTACAGTTTGTTGTTTGTTTAAAAGGCTGTCGGGTTTTTGTTTTCATTTTTATCTCGTCTCGGCTGTATGCCTGGGATTTACAAATAATTAACGCGTCTCCAAACTGATCGAACGTTCAACGACGTCCACGGAACTGAAGCGTTCCGATTTGCCATTCATCATACATTTTTACATAAGATTTTACCTCTAACAGCAGCCTCCTCGCGGACAATAATACCACCCCGAGTTTCCATGCGCGAAAGCAAAAAAAAAACAAACGAATTAATCGTATATCAATATTTATAAAGTCAACTTATTTAGAGAGTCGAGCTCGATTTATAATTATCACATCGTGTATCATTTTCATTGTGTTGAAAATACAAGAAATCGTATCTCGCAATCCTAGACTGGACAATTATTGTCCACATTCCATAAACTTTTCTCTCTCTCTTATAATATCTTCTTTTCTTCATTGTTTACTAAATATACAAAGCGCAGAGTGTCATATCGCAATTCACAATCGGGCCCCGTCAATCTGGCCGGCGCTTTTTCCTTTTCCCTACAACTTCAATGTACATAACAATAAGTTTTATATCAATATTTACAGTCCGTGTATTCACTCGTGCGCCCTCCTGCTCTCCCTCTCTCTCTCTCTCCCTCTACGAAGTAATGAAAAATTTAACATTTTCGCAAAGAGGCTAGTTCACCTCGAACGTTACGATCCTAATAAAAACTTACTTCAATTAATTCGCGGAACATTTAAAAATGATTATTAAAAGTTAAAAAGTAGACGAAGATCGGTAGCAGAAGGTGAAGAAATAGTGGGAGAAGAAAAAGAATTAAGCGTTGTAACCGAACAAACTGTTTGTCCAACGCTTCGAGTCGATATGTGCAAAATATTTGCACGATCACATTTCAGAATCATGATGTGTATAGTTTATAATTGACATAGTACATATGCATGTATGTATGTTTATACAGAAGAAGGAATGAAGATTGAGTTTTCAGATTTTCGTACGTCCATTCCTTTATCCTTTTCTTCCTTCTTTAATCTTAACAACGTCGACGATAATTAGTTTCTTCTCACTTACCATCTATATTTATTCTACAAGGTTCAAGATATAGACATATATCCTTTCATTTTGTTCAATACTTTCATTAGCTTTCTCCTACGATAATATTCGTTTTTCAATTCCCATTGACACTTTAAGGACATACGCGGCTAGATAAGTTGCTCCGAACAGTTTTCGACGATAAAAATAATCATCGGAAACGAAAATCAAGTACTTCATCGCGATCGTGTTCGATCTATTGCACTATGTTTTATTGTAGTCGCCAGTTTTCACTTCCCACCTGGACGATCGAGATAATAAAACTTTTTGTTTCTTCTACGTAAAGTATTTTGAGGTTTTTCTGATATTTCAATATATAAAACTTTTATCTTCCCAATTAGAATTTTTCTCTGGAGTTTACATGATATTGCAGTTTTTCATATTGATATTTAGCCTGATATGGAAACGTTCAGCCAAGTTGTGTTATCGGACGTGTCTTTTATCTTTACTTTACGACCCTGAAACTTTGGTACAGCGACAATACTTGAGGTTTTTCATCACGCATTTATCCAGATGTTCCGGGTCACGCGATGAAGTTGTGCCGATTAATGACGTTTTGAGACGAACAGTGAAGTTAGGACTGTAAGGAAATGTCGAAATTTCAAGAGACAAGAAACATAAAATGCGATTTTCGAATATTCAGTAAAACTTTGCTCGATAAGATTAAATGCATCATTAGGTCAAAAATTTCCTCTAAAATGCATTAAAAAAAAAAGATCACAAAGTGTGAGATTTTGAAAGATTCAATTTTGCAGATTTGCGTGATTGTGATGATTGGATTATTATTCGGTTTCCCTGATCCTCGTTTACACGTGACTCTCCAGGGGCACTTTGAAAACCTTGGAGGCTAAATTAGCGTCGGGAAGAGACTGGGGTCGTGCATTGGTGACGTTGAAAACAACGCTGCTCGGTCCACGGAAACTGACTTCAATGAGAAAACTGGTGTCAGCGACGTTGACACGATTGCTGCTCAAGTCCGGGGAGCTCGTGCGTAATTGACTTTTTTTAGGTTTTGGATCGTTCTTCACAACCCTTTCGGTTTCAGTTTGCAATTTGTTATCGAGCCAGTGAACTTTGTCGAAGTCTTTGGTGCCGCCTACGGTGTGTCTGCGTTTGATCGAACGTTCGGGCATACCGTTTTTTCTTTTCAACTTAGTGGCGCTTTCTTTTCGTACCGATTGTCTGCGTTTGCTTATGTTGCACTCGGTTTTTTCTGTTTTCGTTAGCGACTCCGATCTCTTGAGTTTGGTGTTCGGGGACTCGGAACGGTCGGCATGTTTGTTAAGGCTTTCCGAACGTTTGAGTTTGCCGTTGGTCGGTGATGCCAAACGGTCAGGATGTTTGTTCAGACTCTCCGATCTCTTGAGCTTCGAAGTTGCGTTCTCGCTCCGTTTGTTCAGAGATTCCGATCGCTTCAGTCTTGATCTCGACTCGGCATTAGCTTGACTGAGGCTCTCAAATTTTTCCAATTTATTTGTATACGAAGAGTCCGTTGTGTCCTTGCGCGCTGGCGAGCTCTCGCTAATTTCGTGACTCTCTTGACGCTCGACATCTCGGCGCAAAGCTGTTGCTGTCGCGCTCGATGATTCCTCGTCCTGAGGCTTAGAAAGCTCGAAATTTCGCGGTTTTGTTGGGCATTGAGCTCGCTCTAGACTACCGTTACTTTTCGGACTCTCGTCTTTTTCCGTTGCATCGAGAATTCTGCTACTTTCACCCAAAGAATCCTTCACTGGTTCTGAGATGGTTTTACCGGCGCGAACATCGTTGTCCGGTGTTGTTGATGCCTCGGAAGTTCTCGATTTCGTGCTCTTCTCCGTTGTTCCCTTTAAAAATTGACAAATTATAAAGTTCATTTGTACGATATTTTCCATTATTGACCGGATTTTGCAAAAATTTTCGTTTCCATTGTTCCGTCTTCCGGTAAAAGAGTTGAAGCAGTTGAAAAATAAAAGTTTTGAGAAATGGTCGACTGATGCGAGCCCTTAACGGAGCTTGGAAAATAAAAAAAAACTTACGTTCAAAGTGCGAATCATTCGTGCATTATCAGCTGGGGATTTATGAAGGCTCGGATCTCGATAAACCTCGGCGGGACGAGTGGTATCCTTGCGATCGAGGCTACGATGATTTTCTTCGCGTCGCTCGTTGTCGGAGGCGCTGGTGCTCGTACTATCGGCGGATGTCATCAACAGATTCGTTGGATTCACGAGGGATTTCCATTTTCGATCGAACGTCGACGTCAGACTGGTCAAGAGATCGCTACCTGCAATCAAATAGCGAAAACAAAAAAAAAACGTTTTTATTAGTGGAAAAAAAATCAAGCTGAGATAAAAAAAGAAAATGAGTACTAGAAAAAAATGACGTCCCTCCGGACGTAGACACTCAAAGCAATATCTTGTTAGCTTCGAGCGAAAACAATTCGATAACACTCTAGGACACGTAATAACGTTCAAACTCTCGCTGTGATAAAATTAAGACGAACGATAAATAAACATGACGATGCAAGATTAGAAACAATGTATAACGCATGAGGCCGTTTTATTGCATCTAGACATAAATTCAAGTCAATTATTAATATCATTTGTTGTCGTGTTATAGTTTGTTGGTGTGTGCATGTGATTGTGTATGTGCGAAGGCATTCCTGAAATAATAAAGACTTAATAGTAACGGCAATAAACGACAGCGATATGAGCAAAAACAACCACAATGTCAAATGAATATTGTAAAAAGCTGTAAAATAGTTGAGCGGAGATGTGCAAAGATGAGAATTCTCGAACGTTTTCTAAATCTGGATAACTATTGTATTTCATTGTTTTTCGACGAAAGAATCAGCGAGATCATTTTTTTGGAGTAATTTCGGAGCATCTAATGATTTGCAGTTTCCGTTCGTCGAATACAGGAAGTTAAATTAATGCGCAGGTTGATGATGATCTCGTCTCGATGATGATTTTAGTACTCAGCGTTTGGCGAGTCGTGGTCAAATGGATTTTGCTGCTTGGAAGCGACGAATGTAAAGAAAAAAAAAAATAAGAAAAAAAAAACGACGTCTGCAACGAAAAAGAATAAATAAAAGGAAGCCGAAGACACTGAGGGAGCTTGGCAGGCCCCCACTACGTGACGTCGCTGGTTGATGGTGCGAGAAGAATACGATAAGAAGACAAGATGAATGATGCTTAAAAGAAATGTGAAAAGAGAGGGGAGAGATGGAAGGAGGAGCAAGAGGTTAAAAAATGTTTGAAGCCATTCCTGCTGAGCCAGGCTGCGATCGAGCTCGCGAATCGGACACACCGAAGCGAACAATCCAAAAATCCAGAGATGGATTGTTCGTCTATAATTTTACCTCTGAGGAATTTGTTTAAAGTCTTGGAGGAGGACGTCCCGGTCCCTGAACCTGACAAGAGCCCTGGCTCGGAGAGCTGTGAAGATTTCGTTGGTGGTGATGGTGATGGTGGTGGTGGTGGTGGTGGTGATGATGGTGATGATGAAGTGGCTGCTGAAGAAGAAGAGGTAGGGCCGTATCGGGGTTGGGGTTGTTGTGATTGTGGGACCGGTGTCTTCGCGGGGGCGCAACCGGCACTTGAAGGACCGTGTAGATGGGACGATATGTAGCACCATATACCCGGGCTTGCTGTGTGCCTACGCGTGTCAATTATATCGCATCGTCAATGGAATCCGGACGATAAAAATACTCAACATGCGAGAGAGCCAGCAGCGTTTTTGTGTGCATTTTCTTGTATTTCCTTTCATTTTTTCTTTCATTTTGGCTTATTTCGTTTGTTTCTTTTATCTTCTGGATTAACTCGTCCCTTTGCGCGAGGACGGTCCATGGAGGTCGACGATCATCGCCTCCGAGGGTCTACTCACTCTCTTTGGAATCCCCTCGAGGGAACCCAACATTTTCCAACCCTTCGGTTACTCTTTGTCTTTAGTCTGTGTCCTCTGTGTGTAACAATGTTTGTGAGTGTGCGAGTATACGTTTCTTTAGTCTCTTTGGAGGTAAAATATTCCAAGACCGTCCGTGCGCAAAGTTGTAGACCGCGAGGCAGGCAGGCGGGCAGGCAATACAGGCAGAAATTCAGGCAGAAGTGTACATATGTTCCGAGGACAGCAGCAGCAGACAGGCAAAGAACGAAGCCGGCAAATATTGACGGATTATCGTTATTTCCGTGGAGTAACTGTAAATCGTCAATTTTTCAAATGATCGGGGATCTTGTCTCTCATATATTCCTTCCCTTCTCTCATTTATCTCTTTCTCGTGATCACAATTTTTTTCCGAAACTCCTGGCTGCGTGATGGTGTAAAAAAAAACAAAAAAACAATACTCTTTTTTTATGATTGGCCTTTTTCATTGAAGCTTAATCGAACGTTTTCATTTCGTGTTGGAACAAAGTTCGCCCTTCGATCTATTCTAATAAATCGAGCAAACATAAATGTATGAAAAATAATATCCACGTTTGTGTTTAGTCTAGACATTCTTGAGACCGAAAAAAGTATACAATTATTAATACACTTGCTTATGAAAAAAACTGTGGGGAAAAATAATTAGTCAACGTTTCGTCTTATTTTCGATGCGACAAATGATGGTACCGTTGCAGGTGAGCCCGAAAGCGTGCAAAATTACATAAGCAGTGTTCCATTATGGCATTGCAATAAAATAATTTCAAGTAACGCCCCAGGCTACTAGAAAATCATATTTTTTGATAAATCATCGTCGCTCCAACGGCCAAAGAAATTATTTTCTTTCTTTTTTATCTCCTCAATCGTGCACGTGACGTAAAATCGACGATTATGATATAAATTGTTCAACAGTAAAGCATTATTCATTTTTTTAGAACGACCAATTCCATCAAAGGTGTAAAGAATGTTGAATAAAAAAAAATTGAAAAAAAAAGATTTAAAAAAAAAACAAGTAGAGTAGTAAAATTTGGCGTATACGTGTTTTTCATAATGGCTTCGAAAACTTTTCGATATCCAAATAAAGGAAGTCAAAGAAGAAGAAAAAGAAGATGGGAATTGAAGTACCTAGCAAGCTTTCGGTTAATAGTGAGAATCTTCTGTGTCCAATGTAGAAAACAAGATCCGGCTACACTCACCGATCGTCAGAAGCGAATTACAGAGAGAGAGAAAACAAATACACAGAGCGAATAAATAGACAGATAATAAGAAGGCGCGATCGAATGTTGTTCATTTGGTTAATTTTTTTTCTCCATTTTTTGAAGTAGGGCAAAGAAAATAAAGAAAAGGACTCGATACACAGTTTGTACGATGAACAAAGAAAAACGAAAAAAAAAGTGATAATATTTTTTTTCTTTTAGTTTCAACGACAAATACCCTGTTGGTGTGTAACAAGGTCCGGCTATCAAATAAAGAGCCAAATTCCGCAGGACAGCGGTGAAACGTGGAATTGCGCCAATTTTCAGAGTTGGCTAAATTCCATCGCCCGTGTAAATACTCCGTGTTAAAATCAACGACGGTTGTAAAATCATTGTTATCGAAGCATGTAAAAAGGAAAAGTGGATAAACGTTCGAATACTGACCATCGTCGGAGATGTCACCGGGTATTCCGCGAGTATGCTGCGACGGGGATGGTGATGCATGCTGCGATTGCGAGTTGTGAACCTCGTGGAGTGAGTCAAGACTGCCGTATCGCGTCGGTGCTAGACAAACCGATTCCAGTGAAGGCTGAAAAAGAAATACGTCAGATTTCGAACATTTTCAATATTTCTGTGTTTTTTACTGTCCATCGACTATGATTAATTGCTCCACCGATTGTCTTGCCGTTGGAGATTGTCGAGAGCGTATCTCGTGTCCAAGCTTTTCTCAATTGCAATCGCAAACTTTTGGACAAATTTTTCTAATCGTTACATTTCTCGAATCGGTTAGTTCGATTGAATATCCTACTAAAAAAAATTGTATATCTGCAAAACATCATGGGACCATGGAATGGTTCGGCTTCTGCTTTTTTTCGTTAAAGATATCCGTTGAGACGAAAGAAAAAATCTGCGATTGGTATCACCAAGAATTTTTGAGCAGATTATTTTTTTTTTTGAGTTTTCTCGGAAAATCGGTTTGGTTCTACGGTTCTTGCGATTGGATTTCTTTTCTCAGATGGTGAAAAATCGAGCCAAGGGTTTGGCAAAGTTTTTCTCAAAGCATAAACACTCGAATTATATTGTCGTTAATGCAACTAACCTCCTTGTCGGTCTTGAACTTTTTAATAACTCCGTTATTCATTTTCTCGCCGAGTATGGTGCTCAGCTGACTGCTAGCTTGAGCTTTTTGCCTGGCGGTTGGTTGTTGTTGAACAGCGATCGAGAGTGGAGTGAGTCGGGTGGTAGATCGTGATCTGTTTTGTCTATCATCGAGGTCGTTGTTGGAATGATCGATTAATCTCTCGTTATCATTGCCGGTGAGTCTTTCCTGAAGAAAAGGCGAGCCAACGGTAGCATCAACTATTCCATCGAGCATATCGTCATTTTCCATTTCGCGTTTAGCCAATTGCCACTCCAATTCGATTCTCCGTCTTTCCTCTTCGCGTTTCTCGGCTTCGCGTCTCTGGCGATGTTGATCACGTTGCAGCATCGCTTTGGTCTCTTGCTCGAACCGCCGTATTCTCTCCTGCGTCGTTGCGCTCAGTCCGGCGTATGTTCTGATCGCAACTTCGTCGTTACTCTGTTTGGTATCGTTGGAGGTATTCGAAATGGTCGATATTGTATCGAGACTGCCAGGCTCGTTGTCGCAGTTTAGGCGTGACGAGTCGAGACTCAACGACCCGTTTGAATTTTGTAGCTGTTGTTGTACGTTCTGCGAATTGCTCGTCGTATATTTAGTACGACTCGATGGATTTCCGTTCACCGAGTTTGAACTGTTGCTCAACGACGAGCTACCCAGGACCGTTCGGTCGGTTCGCTCTGTCGGATTCGTCGATTTGTTTTCGTGCATCATTACCATTTCGCTCACCGAACATTGACGCTCGTTCAGCGCCATACTCGCTCGTATCGTTGCCAGATTTTCAGCCTCTTGTTTCGCTTTCACCTGTAAATTCAAGTTACATCATCACTATCGTTTGTATTATTGTTACAAACAAAGCTGAAGCTCCATTCAGTAAAAAGTTTATTTTTTACTTCAAATTCGCTGCAAATTTTCAAAGGAACGTAAAAATTTTTATTTTGCAAGATTTTCATAAGAAAAACGTTGAAAATTCTCCAATTATTTGGTCAATAATTTATAAATAATTACATACATTTTCGAACGAGCAATGAAAATGATTCGCTACCTTTTCCTCCTCGTGATCTTCGCTCTCCTGTTCGTCGTGTCCTTTTCTTCTTCTCTGTATTTTCCTGTTAGCTGCGGATATGATCGAGGATACAATATCCCTAGCGGAGACCATTTCACGCATGCCTGTTAGGTGAAGAAAAAGGAAACAAAAACAAAATAAAAACAAAAATAAGCGAGCAAAATAAAGAATAAAATTAACAACCTCTGAATCCAAAGACTTGGATAATTCAAACAAATTATGTGAAATAAACGAAAAATACGACAATTCAACAAGAATTTCTCAAGTTGCAAACGAATTTTCTAAATTCATCGACATTCCCTTAAGAAATCGAATATCAAAGCGATAAATATTTAAATTTTTCAACACTAAATAAAACACGATTGAGGTTCGTTTTGAAAAATAATATATAAGAAGCTTTCGTTGCACTGTGCTAAAAAAATCGCTGTGAAAATAGAAAAAAAAAAAAAAAAAAAACTGGAAGAATGCGCATCTACGTCTAGTTCAACTTCATTCGACCACATTTGATTGAATACCGCAGTAGAAATACCTTCGACTTTCTGAATGTTATTCAGTAAGAGATTGTGATTGGTGGTGGATGTTTCGACCTCGCTACCGTCCGCAGGTAGGCTCAGATTAACGCTTAATCGACTCAAGTCGTCTAAATCTTCTTCGCAGAAGAACCAGTCGACCTGTCGATGGAAAAAATTCATTAATATTTGATCGCGTTGAAAAAAAACTTGCCACGCATTTCCAAAGGGATTTCGATGGATTTTTGGTACTTACATTGTTCAATAAGCTCTCGACGATTCTACACTGATGCGACATATCAGTTACCATCGTTACCATGTTGTCTCTGGACCCGCTCGCCCTGACGAGGGTCGGACCGAATACAATAGCGAGATTTTTCGCTTCCATCTTATTCACCTCGCTATGCTCGACTACGCGTTTCAAGTGGAACATAAGGTGCTTCAAAGTTTCGAAATGATGCTCCGGAAGATCCCGGAGAAGTTTTCTTATCGTGGCCATTCGCCTTTGCGGATCTTCGATTTTATCGGCGTCGATAAACATTGGATAGAGATCGGCGGTTAACAACGAATCCGGTAATTGACGGAAAAAAGATTTTAGTAACGAAGAAATTACGTTCACGTCACTCCATCGTGGATCCTAAATGAAAAAAAAAAAATATTTTTAACATCGTTTCTCAATTAATTTGAAAACTGATTAGAAATTATCACAGACGTTTTAAAATTGTATATTTTTTACTGTAACTACGAACCTCGACGCGAATAATTCGGGTGGAGTGTCAATAATAGAAACAATTAACGCAAAAAAGATAAATATAAAAGTACCTGTAAATTTATATTTTCGAAACCCTTGTTAACGCTTTCCGTGAGTTGCGAAATTGCAGCTGTATTTCCAGGCACCCTGTAGATTCCAACAACCTCGAGACCCCTCGCTTCGACGATGCTCGTGCACATCTCGACGATAAGAGGCACAAATTCCGAGAAAGATGACTGTGAATAAAATAATAGTTGAAGAAAATTGTCCATGGAATTCGTGTCATAAATATTCCACAAGAAAAAAAAAAGTGTAACAAATTGTTTTTTACCATTGGACAAAGTTCCAGTGGCACTTTGAAAGTTGCGCCTTCCGGTGGTAGTTGAGCAGTTGGAGACGAGGGTGATCCAGCTTGACCATGCATTCTTCTCAATTGTTTGGCAACTCGGCCTTTCCACGTTTTTGTTTTCGGCGATTGGAGTGGCTCGACCGTCTGACTGGGTTTTCGTGTTTTACTAACCGGCGACTGACCGGTTGGCGAACGATTTCTGAAGGACGTGAGTTTCCGTATGCCTTTGTGACTCGGCAGAGGACTTAGTCTTTGACCGGTTGATTGGGAATTCGTGGCGCTCGGAGTAGACGGTCCAGGCGTTTGCGGAACAGCTTGTTGCTTCGACGTGCTCGAATTTGCGTCCTGAACAAAAAAATGTCATTATTTTCAGTTCAATGAAAAAGAGAACGAAAAAAAAAATTGAAAAATTTGGGAAAACTAGAAAAAAAAGAGTAACGATTGGAAATTTTTTAATTCAATTTTTCTAGCCACCGATCCACGAAACACCGTCGCTCCCTTTTTCACCATTTGGAGTTCGCGATTAATCATATTTTTTGTTTGTTTTTGATAATGCATTTGTCAGAACACAGGGCAAAGTATAATTCTACGAATCCCTGGTCCATTCGCGAGAGCAGCAAAACCGCGATATATTCGACGTTGAAGAGTAATTACGAGGAGTGGGCGAGAGCGTGTTCTCGTAGGGAAGCACATTCGTGGCCGTGTACCAGTATGACGTTTAATAGTCCATTAGCATAGCCGGCTCGGTACGATCTTCACGGTCTCTACGACAACCAGTACGGGCCCAATTAAGTCGTGTGATAACGAAGACGACGATCTTTCGTATAATACATTCAGGCCTACCACTCTTTTGCAAAATGGAAGTAGACCAATGGACGAAAGGAGAACGAGTTACTGGACTAAACGTCGTTTCGCACAGAATCGATAGAAATTTCAGATTTTTTATCTCAAATAAAAATCTCACCGTTCTCTCGTCAATCAAACTTTTCATAAACAAAACATTTGCATTTTTTCCCCCTTGTTCGTTACGTATTCAATGATTCTGATGATTCGTTCACGGGAAGGAAGCTCACGATTCCAAATGAAAAAATATAAAATACGCCGAAAATTGGCAACTCTTCGAAAAAGGTGCAGTTAAAGGGAAAAGAGAACAAAAACCATTTCAATAGAAAAAAAAGCTGCAGTTGTTTTTCGTAAATTTTAAAAAATGTTGTCAGTTTTTACGTTTCAGCAAACATTTTTTTAATCATATAAAAAAAATATTGAGAATGATATGTATGGCGGATTTTTGTTGGAATCGTTATTGAGTGGAAAAATTTGCATTCTTTATATTTCGATTGTGTAAACGTAAAAAAAAAAATGCGTAATTCGTGTCGAGACGAGGAAATAAACGAATGTGTGTTTTTTTCTTCGATGTTGTTTGCACTCGAGGGAAATGAGTGCTTGAGATATAACAAGGCTAGAAGAGGTTTTTAGTGTGTGAACATAATGTTCTTACCGAGGGCTTCTCGGCTGCTGCGTGTTTATGAAGGGCTCTCAGCCATAGTGCCATCGATGCAGCGTCCTCAGTTTGCAATAAAACCTCGGCCGTTGGATTCGCAACTCGTAGCACGTGTTTCCGTTTCGTGTAGTCATCGGCGACGTCGACCAACGAACATCTCACGTCCACGCTCTGTCCGGCTTCTCCGTCATTCGTTGCTGATGGACTCTGAAAATAAAATACGCAAAATTATAAATTCGTACAAAAATCGGAATACCAATTATTTCTATAGTTCACTTTGATCGAATCGACGATTAAAAATTCCGAAAAATTGGTTTTTAGCAAAGTTTGGAATTTTGATGAATATTTATATTTCTTTGGGAATAAATTGTGGCAGCGATGTGAGGGCAAAGAAAAATCACGAAAACGACGATATCCTTTTTTTTTCCAGAACACACACACACGCACACTTTACCGCGCACCTCGTTGATTCTGTTTCAATGATAAAAATATTTAACGAAATCACTTCGTGCGGAAAAATGATGGCGCAATCCGGAAAACGTTTGATTTTGTAAATTTGTTGGTTTACCCAAGATCCCGTAGATCCCCATCTCCTTAATCGCCTCCCAAAAAGTCCATGTGTGCTAAAGTGCAACGGTATGCACGAGTAAGAGCTACTGTCACTTGATTTCAGCATTTTGTCAAAAAAATTGTATTCTATGATGATATTAGAGAGAATATCAAGTTAATTTGGAATAGTCGGTAAGAATGAACGAGGAACAACGCTCGGAGCATTTGAGGATACTGGCCATTGGAAAATGTTGACTTTCACGAGGATTCGTACACGTCGGGTTTAGAAACGAAAAGAACGTCTGGAGGTAAGACGAGTGAGAAGACGATGAGGAATCATCGCGACACACGCGATCTCGCGGGAACTCATGATCGCGGTAATAAAGCTAGTGCTAACAACACTGAGCGTTGAGTTGCCGATGTGGTTGGCTTCGACATTTGCGGTGTTCGCAAACCTCTACGTGAAATCCCCACTCGCCAAGTGAGGGAGCGTGAAGAAGAGGGAAGGAAAAAAATAAAATAAAAAGACGATCGCATGAAAAACCTTTCACCTCGATATTACTCGTCACACTCGAGCATCGTTTAATATGCATCCTCATCCGATACCTCTCGAGTGCCTAATAAATTCATTCACTTTATCCTTAATTATTGAGAGTGAAAATTGATATTGAAAGATCATTTAAATTTTTCATTATTTTGTAAAAACAGGCACGTCACGTTTTATTGGTGAATTATTTTTTTCGTCAATCAAAATCGATGCATAAATTGGAAATAAATCATGCTGATAATTGCTCTTCGACAGTTTGCTCGAGAAATGTCTCCGGGTGCGTTTATTCAATATTTTTTCATTAAATTTTCATCGGAGAACTAAAAATCCAAATTTTTTCAAAACTATCCATTCGATAGGTCGAAAAAAGCTGGCACCTATGCAGATTCTGCCACATGAGAAAATAATAAGCAATACAGCCGGAATGTATTAGAAATTTTCAACTGAAACTAAAAGATTTGCGAATCACCGCGGGCTACAATATAATTCGCCCCTCTCGTTGACTTTAACGAAATGAAAATATGAAAATAATTCATAAAAGTTAGGACTAATGGGCACTTTGAGAGAAACTGCAGCGATAAACTGTTGGCGCCAAATTACCATTAGAAAAATAATGGCATGAATTAGTAACGCAGTGAATAATTAATTTGATTGAAATGAAATCCTCACTGCGGTCATTTACACATTTTAGGAATTACGCTCGTTTTGCCAAGACGTCTGTTTCAATAAATACAAAGAGGCCTGAGCTGAGAAGGAAAATGTGAGACTATTGAAATGTCCGAGTGAAATTGAGTCGATTGTTTTTATTGAAGAAATTTATTCGGACCCTCGTACCGCTGGCCAAAGGCAGTTCGAGTTTCTACTACTCGACGAACCTGCAGAAATAATATCGGAATAAAAAAAGAGAGAGAGAGAGGGAGAGAGAAGAAAAAATGGCGACTGTAGAAATTTTCTGGGTCTAGGTTGCGGTCGCGATAATGCGACCGCCACTTCCGCCTCCGGTGATACTCTAACGTTACGATCCAACGTTCCGGGTTTACGCGGCTCCTCTAACCATACTGGGGCCTCTTCGGGCTCTTTTAATATTCGCGAGAGCACATACCTCCGACGACGATTCGCCAAGCTCGACAATTGGCGAAAGTTCTTTGACGTTACGATCTTCCTAAAAATATTGAAAAACCGAAGATTCCTTAAACTTGAAATTCATAACAACTTAGTTCTTGGTAAATAACTAAAGAGCATGAATGAAATCGATGAGCGAAGTCGAAAGTGTTTCGAAAAATGAAGACAACGATAATTAGCTCAAATTCGTGACTCCTCGTTGAAGTGAAACAGGAAATATTTCCTGAATGTGTTCGCATGTCCATTCCTAAATCCACACGTTACTAGTCAAGAGAGCTCTTCCCTGTATAGATCGACGATTGCCACGGAAAGAAAGGCACGTAAAAAAAAAAGTAAAAGCGCATCGGAGCTCACGACTTCCGTTGGCCTGTACGGACGAGAGCGATGCAACGATTACGAAAGCAACAAGATTATCGGCGTATGACGGGGCGAAAAAAATAAAAAATAACGCGGAGCGTGACAATCACATTGCCAAGATTTCGAAGGGCGCACAAGAAATTTCTTCTTTAGTCGATAATTGAGAAAAACTCCAGAAAGGCACGGAACAATCGATGAGAAAGTTAAAAAACAATGAATAGAATTCCATTATTGGATTTTCTTGGAAAAATAAAAAAAAGACTCCGACTTATTCCGTAATTTTGTGAACAACGTAGCGAGTCGGATGAAAATCTTTTGAGACAGACTCAAAAATGATTTATGACTTTTTGATCGATAAATAAATATTCGAAGCAAAATTGAAAATGATTCTCCATTGGAGCTAAGCTCAATTCTGTAGGATTTAGAGGACGAGGTTCGAGCTCTTTACGGGCACGCGCCAATGCGTGTCTCTCGATGAACGTCCCTCAGAATTTATTATCCCAAACGTTTTGCGTCTGTATGTAAAAGGCTAGTCACCAAGCACTCCTGTATCTCGGTGCGCCTTCGTTCAGATAGACACACAGAGCGCCTTAATAGCTCTCGACCCTCTGGTAATACGTGACCAGCGATCACCAATCTTTTCGATCGATCTTCAATAACTAACTGTCCGTAGAGTCGTAGCTAAACGGCCATACGAGCTGCAAAAACAAGGCGTCGCAATTGCGTCGAAAAACAATCAACGACTCAGTGCTTCGTGCTATATAGGAAAAGAATAAAACAATTAAAAACGTTTCCCTATAGTTTGGTCTCTTTAAGGAAAACTATGTTCTGAAATAATCTCAATTTTCTAGACTTCCGGCTGGAAAATTCTGAGGGAATGGCAAATGCAGTGATAGAAGTAAAATCCAATTTGCTCCATTGTTTTCCTTCGTCCAACCAAGTCGTTTCATATGGAATTTACGTTTTTCTCAAATCGTTTATTTTTTCGCATAATCAAATCGATACGACGACATTCATTTGGACATTCATCGTCACAACGAATTGTCGAGTGTGAGAAACTTTTGTTCAAGCCCTGACCTAATTGGGCAGATGGAATTTCATGGAATGGCAATCGAATAGTAAAATGAGAGAATAACGAAATGAAATAAAGAGATTAAAAAAAGCTTACCTGACTGTGACGGTCCTTGTAGAAGTAAAGAATTGGACCCCGTAAAACTCCCCAGACTTGCTTCCAGGAACGATCGGTCGATCGCTGAATCATAAAAGAAAAGTCAATTAAACGATAATAGTGATTATGAAATTTTTCTAATCCTCGATTCCTTTTTTTCGTTTCTTGTTCCTTCGACGAATCTTGTTTTTCAATGAAGCAAGCCGTGACACATAACGAGTGAAGCATGTAACGTTAATTGATAGCCTAATCATGAGAATGCCTTGATCCGCAACTGCGTCCAATAAATCATGCGATCATTTCTTTTTTTCTTTTGCTGAATATTCTTTATAATGTATTTTTATTATTTTGTCTTTGATTCGATTGGTCCGAGAGGTGCGCAATGTGTTGAGAGGCAGGATCGTAGCGAAGAAGCAAAGAGAATCATTTCGTTTCTCACCTTGCCATCGAGCACCGTAAACTTGACGTGAAGGGATCCTTCTCGCTCGACCGGTTCGACGTCCTTCGGAGTACCGGCTCCGCCGCACGTTGCACCACTCGAGATGCTGTTGCTGAAATAAAAACAAAAACAAAAAACATCAATTAAAAAAGGTATGAAATAAAATGAATAAAAAGAAAAGACGAATTACGATTTTTGAATATATATCCCACATGTTTTTATTGCTATTGTTATTATTATGCGAACGTGGAACAACCTGATGTTTGCGAGATCTCGAAGGAGCGATTTGTTCGCAGATAAATGTAAATGGCACGAGATAAAAACAATTTTGTCGCTAACGATTAAAGGAAAACCAATGGGCCGTCGTTTTTATTATTTTTAGAGATTCAGTTTGTTTCGCAATCGGCACAGGGTGTAGACATAAATGTTTTTTTTTAAATCATCGTATAGAAACAACAACGAGCGATGACAACTTTAGCAAGCAATGCACACAATGTTAGTGCGGGAGTATTTCGAACGTGACGGAATTTGCGTTTTGTAGTCTGCTCACTCGTGTACATATGATATGTCATATTCGCATATATACAAACATATGCCTCGAGGACGGGCACGAGCAGCCGCAAACGTCCCGCACGTCAGGCTAGATCCATAAAATATATTCTGTCGCGGTATACTCGTGGTATGCATAGAGCAAGAGAATGACTGGAGGAGAGACGTCAAAAAAAAATAAAATAAAAACAAAGCAACAACACCCGAATAGAATAAAATTGTGCGACAACTTTGATCGAGTCATGCGGTAGAATATTCGTGCTAGCCATTTGACTCGTCCATGACAAATCAAAATCGTTAAAAGAAAAAATGTCCTTTTTTTTTATATAGAATATCTTTGCGTTAAAATCAAAAAATTAAGTGTTACGAGAGAGAATCGTAATAATTTTTTTTCACATGTAAAAAACGACAGAAATCGTTTCTGTATTTTATTAAACAAAGGCTAATGCATCGAATTGCATTGAAGTGACGTTTCGGAGATGTTTATCTCGGTTGTTTCGAAATGAAGCCTACTCACATTTCGTTTCTCCAAGTTACGCCATTGAAATAAAATAAAAAAAACTAAACAATTTAACAAAGGATTAAAAATAATTGTTTACAAGGGATCTCCTGGGTCAGTGAACTCTTGCTCTTTCTCTTTCTTCAGCTTTGTTTGACTCACGGGAGCTGGAAAAACGAAGGGAAAGTCTCGTAGTTTTTTATTTATTTTTTTTAATGAAGGAAACGAAACGAGACCGAGTTCACGTTCACACTGAAAGACACGCCAACACATGCACACATAGGCTAATCACGAGCGAACAACATCAGCAACAACGGCATCGACAATAGCTGGTCTCGTAGCACGGCCAGAGCATTTTGTAATTGGCGAACGACAAACAGTTACGCCCAACGGAGCTTGAAATAAATAATAAAGAAAAAACACACACGCACACACACACAATAACAACCAGTACTTTAGAACTTCCGAACGCTTTCACTGTGTAACTCTTCGCTATCAAACAGCCGCAATATTTGCCCGACGTTTAGAATTCGGCAATTCTTATAGAAAGTATAAATAAATATGAAACAGAGGGAGAAGAATTTGAACGTCCTCTGGCCGCTATTCTTTTTTTCTCTCGTGACATTTTTGAATCTCAAAATCTTCATTTATCGGCGGGAATAAATTTATCAGAAATCTCGAGCTTTCCCTGTTTTTTTTTGTCTGCTCCGTTACCAATGGATTTTTTTTGCTTTTTCTCAATATCCCAAAAATCAAGACCGCCAAGATTGTTTGACCGTGTCGGGACGAAATGTTTCAATTTCGCGGCGGAAGCAATTAGCAACTGGCAATTATTTCTGCTGAAAAAAAAGCTTATTATTTATTTCTATATAAAGTCAAACAACTGCTCACAGCGTTATGGACATTGACACGAAAAAAATTCCTCCTGGCGTAAAAAATTGTACTTTTTCTCAAGTAGACAGTCCATTTAAAGCAAGAAATTAGTTGAATGAATCGCCAGTCAGTTTTGTCTGGATTTTCAGCGATATTTTGAGAAGGAAAAGAAAATAAAACCAAAGTGGAGCACAAAAAAGTTAAACGATGCAGGTTTTATCCGAGTCTCATCACTCTAGTCTCTCTTGTCGTCTAGTCTCACCGATGATAGTGTCGATGCAGATGAGCTGCCTGCGTAACGTCCTCGAAGATACGACGCAGTGGAGTTATGTCGCTTGGGAATAACGGCGGTCTCCATCGTCTGTGCGCACTGCAATAATTTTCATACACACCCACACACACAAACGCTGGCGTACTTTGTGTAAAAAAAATGTCGATAGTTCGCGCGAAGGAGAACCGGCCAAGAAACCAAATAAATGATTCGTTTGCTCGCATTTTTAGTCTGATTCGTTGATCGTCAATGAGCGTCGCGTCAGTGTGAAATTCACGAACTCGACGTTGTTGATTGAGAAATAAATGGCGTTGATTATTTTCTATTCATGAAATATTTTCCTTCTAGAAATAGTTTCTTCATAAATCCGTGAAGGATCAAATTTGGTCTTTCATTACCTGCGTAAAGACGGTACAACTGGCTCGGAATCACTGAGCTCGAGATCGCTGTCGACGTGCATCCGTTCGCCCCAGGTCGCCTTGAGATACGAAACTCGTCTCGTGGCTCGTTCCTCGTCGCCTGAAAAACATTGATCACTGTCATACATTGTACCAAACGAAAAAAAGCCAACGTTCCGTGTGAAAAATAAAAATACAAAAAATAATATAAAAAAGAAACGACGACAATTCGGTATGCACAGGATTTTTGTCGGATTAATTAGCTCGTGGACAAAAAAGGAGCTTTGGAATATAAATACGATAAACTCCATGCGACACACTGGTGAATGCGCGACAGAGTAAGACAGAGAATGGAGAGAAGGAGAGGGAGAGTAAGTGAGAAAGAGTTAATTACTTACTGAGCTGAGCATTTTTCTGGCGTCTGAGAACGACTCCGTTAGCGCAACCGGTCGAACTAGGAGCTGCAAAAAGCGCATGAATAACGATTGTTAGCACAATGACGGCGACACTTAAGGGGAGAGAAAAATGTCAAGGGGTAAATGATATTTCAAAAAACTCTATGGTGAATGTTAAAGCGATCAAAGCAATTACGAAGTACGTCGCCGTGTTAGGACAGATCGACCAAATGAACCTCAAGACTTTTGTGAAATTCAAATGGAAGGATTATTTTTAAATAAATCGAAGAAAAACTGAATTTATGAAAAACACACGACTGATAAATGATGAAACTTTTGTCAAAGTTCTGATCAATTCCACTGCAGGCAATTGAGAAAACAAGCAATTGATAGAAAATACGCAGGGAGAAAAATGAAATGCACTGAGAGTTGAAATATAGGCTATTCGAAATTTAAATAAAATCTAATTAGTTGAATAAAAATACCCAAAATTACGGATGTCGAGGCTAATGAAAAGAAAGTGCATGCTGCAAAACCAAATGCTGTATAAAACTAAAATAAAAAAGAAAGCTCCATGCCCGGAAATTGCATCATGCGATTACGTCGAAGCTCGAGCGTCGTTTTTCTTTGTTAATCTCACCGGCGCGTTGCCACTCGACATAAAAAAGAAGATTCCCATTGAAGAGAATCGTGGGTTAATTCGTTAAAACTTTTCAACCTCAATCAGCCAATCTCGATTGTCATGAAGAAAAAAAAAAATAAAAATAAATGGTTTGTCAATTTTAGATGAGATCCTGACCTAGGAGGGATTCCTGAGCGAGTTCGGGATCATCCACGTTGAGAAGATCGTTGGAGGATGGTAAATGTTGTTCGTTGTCGTCCATGGGCCTCAGAGGATTTTGGATGGGAAGATGATTGGGTCTTATAGGTTGAGGAGGACTAATGGTAACCATTGGGGTTGTGAACATCGCCTGGTGCTTCGGAGAAAAGTACGAAGAATTTGGCTCCTCGATTTTTGCTCTATTGTCGATTTCCCTCCGATCATCGCTGCCTCGTGGTTCATGCTCTATTGTGTATTTTTACACCCCGAAAGGTCAGTAAAGTAAGTTAAAAAAAAAATATGCAAAAAAAAAGTTTCCAATATACCGCAGATTTCTAGGAAATTGTTTGCAGAATTAAGGACACGTGTATCGTCATGCCAATAACTGTTATTTTACACAAATTTCATTGATCAGCAGTTGGCGAAAATCTGAAAAAATACATCGGTAACTTATCGCAGTTTCTTTTTTCAGATTTTTCTACAATCGCTGGATTTGAATGGATTAGTAGGAATGACAATTTTGACTGAGACACGTGTGATTGATCCTCAAAACCGAGGAACGGGAGATTCATGCAAATATCTACGAGAATAAAAAAAATAGCAGCTTTTTTTGTCTCTAGACACAAAAATAACGATATAGTCATGAAAGAGGATTCTTGATTGTAAAGAAAAGAAAAAAAAGGCCATGGTGAGGGTGCCAATAAAATTGCCAATGACTAATCTACGCAATTGAATTGGAGAGCGTCCGAGTGTAGCAGAATTAAAGAAGAAAAGGCGAGAGGGTGAATTTGAAACGAACCGAGCTGAGTTCTGACAGCCTGCAGATAACTGTCTTGTCTCTTGGCTTTGCTGCTTCTCTTGCCTTCTTGTTCGTCGCTCTCGGTTTGCCACGTGTGCCTGACCCCACGTCGATTGAATCCACCGTTAATAGCTTCCCATGATTCGGCGCTGTTGCTTCGCGCTCTTAATTGTACGGGCTCAGCAGTCTCGATATCCGGTATTTCTGGAAATTCCGTACATAGCAACATCAGCATCAAAATTCATCGTTCTCCCTTCCTCGCGAAGGATCATTCATGAACTCATGAAATTACGAACAAAATTAATACAACATTCATGTGTGTGCTCTGGAAACTTGGAGCAGTAATAAAAAAAATACGAAATTTAGGAGCTCCATGTTAAAAGCTGAAGAAAACATGTTACAACTTTATGCTGAAATGAACAAAAAAAAATTATGCAATATCCCGCAACAGAGATACTTTTACATGAAAATTTTTCGAAAAAAAATGTTATCGACCGAGTAAAAAATAACCTTTAAACACGAACGCCCGAAAATTCAAAAAAAAAAACGTATTATTCCTGATCAATGGTGAGCATAAAAGAAATTGTGTGAGTGTGAGTTTCCATTTATCTTCAAATCAGGCCATACGACAAATACTTCGTTAGAGACATACATCTCGCCAAGACACTTGTGCCAAAGTAATCATATACAATAAAGTGTTATTGGAGCGAGACTGTTAAGTTTTATGAAAAAGGAACGTGGTAATTAACGAGGATATGAGAAAAACGATTAGTTCAAAATATCTCGCGGAATATTTCGGTCATGGAGACGAAAAAACTCAAATTGCACATCTACTTCTGTCACAGTCGCTCATCGACAGTGCTGCTCAAATTATTACATTGAAATAGTTGGAGCCAAACCACTTTGGTTTTAATAAAACTACCTTCCTTATCTTGAGAATCCCTAAAGGAAGGTGGCGGTTCGCAATGGATGTACCTGCTGCCTATGGGAATTGTTCTGTTCCCTGACAATCCCTTGCCTAGACCATAATTTAATATTGCAAACACAATAAGAAATAATTCACTAGTAAGTTAAAGTTATTGATCGACTTAAAACGTAAGAAACAATACTTTGTCCTGTTTTTTTTTTCTCGATTAAAAAAGAAATCCGTGAACTTTTCTAGCATTGTGTTTCGTCATTATGAATAATTTTGGCTTGAGTACAAAAAAACCAATTTTTTTTTCTATTCCCGAACAAAATCGCTTTCTGCGTGAATTTGTTCTTTTCTAAAACCATGAATGGAAAGCGATGAATTAAAAATAATTACTTGTTTCTTTCGTTAAGACAAAAATGACGCACTCCACGTTGTACGTCGCCGCTTTTTAGCATTTGAAAAATGATTTCATATCGACAAATTTGGTGGATTGTAAACATTGAAGAGAAATAAAAATGTTAATTTTTCTGAGAGCGTTTTGATTCGAGTTTCCGCCGTAATGGGAAACGATACGAAATAGACATATGGAAATTAGGAATCTGAATGACTGACAAGAGAATTTAAGAAAATGCTGGTTTGGAATCGGCGAGTAGGGATAGAAGAATAAAAAGAAAAAAAAGATGAATTCTCACCGGAATCTAACGATTTGCTCTCTCTGTTAGCAGCGATTCGTCGAATATCTCGTGACTCGGCTTTCGATTCGAATTCGCGTTTCCTAACAGCAACATTTGGGACGCTTTGTTTGCTGGACAATCGGGACAATTCGCTTTTGTAAAGATTGGTGCGATCGCTGGTGGGTTCATCATCGTCGCTCAATAATCTGCCAGACTCGAATTGTTTAGCGCGTCGAGAAACAATTTGTAATCCTTGTGGTGGTAGTGGAAATTTGTCGGCATTTTTTTTCTCCGGTCCGGGTGATGAGGGAAGGGAAGAAGTGCCATTTCTAAAATCGGAATTATCGCTCGGAGTTTGTTGTTGATTGGCGCTCGTGACGTTCTCGTGAATTCTCGTGAGTGTCGTGACGAAAGCAGCTTTGTTATTATTCGCTGGAGTTCTCGGAGTGGAAGTAGCGACGGAGTTGCGAAATTGGATGTCGTTGCTTTTGGCCGGTCCATAGGAGAAGTGATTCTCTTTGACGAATTGTCCGTTATCGTCGTAGAGGGAGGAATAAAAACGATCACGAACGGCTTGTGGATCTTCGAAGGTGGTTCTCTCGTCGTTTTGACGATAATTCGAATAATCCGACTCGGAATCCATGTCAGTTCGTACCCTCTGTACGTTTTGATTGGACGGTTTAGAATTTTTGGTTCTTTCGTGGTTGTTTCTGGTGGGTGATCGTTGCTGTTGTTGGGCTTGCTGTTCGTTAGGTGGCCAAACTTGACGCTGTAATTTCTGAGGTCTGGCATAAAATTCTCGCTGTATAACCTGAGCCTGTGGACTCAGTCTCGCGGTAGATTCATCGGGCGTGAGCCAGCCAATGGGATGGCTAGGCCTGCGAAGAAATTCTTCTTTCTGTTCGAAGCTCTTGCGGAGCCTGGTCATGATGACCGAATCGTCGGAACATTCGTTACCGGTAAGGGTGGAATTGGAGTCATAAGAGGACAAAGAATCTTTGCTAGCTGGCGAGGAGTCGCGGCGTGAATCGACGCTCAATCTGGAGCCTGGTTCGCCAGTTTTGAGAGCCTCGCTACTGGCGTAAGTTTGAACGTCGGTTTCGTTGGTCGGTCCGCTACCCTCGCTAGCTCGGCGTGTAACGATTCGACGTCCTGGCCGATAAATCGGTACTTGAGGCTCGGCCCTTGACATCGGGTAACGCTGCTGATCCAAGGATTTACTGAAACCCGTGAGACCCGGACGCACACGCTCGTATATCGGATCCTTGATTCTATCGTAAATCTGCTCGCTGCTTGGCCTCGAATAAATCGATTCTGGTCTTGTGCGATCGTACAGATCGTATCTGCTGTCGGTCGTTGATCTTTGCTGCGACTGCTGAGACACAGGATTCAAGGCTTCCTGAGGTAAGGAGCGTCGATTGTGCTGCGAACGTTCCTCCGTCGTTCTACCGTACATTTCTTGATTAATCGCTCCTCCTCCTCCTCCTCCCCCTCCTCCCCCGGACTCTGCGAGTGGCTGGCGTCTCTGGGTTACGATTATTTTCGTTGAATTCGAGGACGTTGGAGTTTTTATACTGCCGTTGTTGCTACTTCCGTTGCTGCTGCTGTTGCTGCTGCTGCTGCTGCTCGTCATCGTCAACGAACCCGTCGTGTTTGGCGACGCCCCTTTGTTGTTCGACATGCCACTTTTTGGCGAATCCTTGTAATCATCTTCGCTGCTACTCGCTCTGTACGTTTGAACGGTCAATGGTACCGATTGGCTCTCGGTACCAGGTGGCGTTTGACAAATCCATGACTGACGAGAACGTGACGATGGTCCCGGTATCATGCTCATTGAACGACGATGCTTCTGGGATATTCTATCCGGCGAACGATGCCGAGCCACTCGTTGATTCGTCTCAGGATTGTGCGCTGTTTCCCCGAAATACTGCAAACGTTTAAATATTCATTGATTTTTCCATTTCATTCAATATTCGTTTCGAATCCAAAATCCAAACAAAAAAAAAATCGAACAAAAATTTCGAAAGAATCAAGATCGATGGATACTTCTTTTTTTTCAACATTCTTCACGGTCTAGACCAAGTGTCATCAAAGCAACGTTCAAGTTGAACACTTGTGCAAATAATTTTTCTCGATGGTGGGATTAGCTCGATTTTACAAATAAAAATTGGTGCCTTAAAAATCTTGTCTACAAGAGACTCTGTAATAATTATCAGAGCTACGAGTTTCGCTGGAAAATTTGGAAAAGCCAGAGGTTTTTGTTGTTGATATTTTGGAAAATTTGGAAAATCTCACCCTTTGTAATATATCGTCCTCCTTGGATACAACGAGCAATCGTAACCAAGGTCCAGCGTGCTGTATCCGTTGAACGACACTCGCGTACTGTTCACCTCGCGTTGGGACACCGTCGACCGAGACAACTCTGTCACCCGTACGAAGCCCCGCTTCCGCTGCCGCTGAATTTTGTCGTACCTGCTTCACGAAGATCGTGTCCATCGGCTCATCGATTTTCGTTCGCTCGTGTCCCGGTAACATCTGTCGCAGTTTTTCAATATCAAAATGCATATTACGTCACACGCACATTGCCGCTTTCACTCTTTCGTATTTGAAAAAACCGCATTTCCTTGATACGAGTAATTGCCGACGTTTGGACAAAATTAATGAAAGATTTTCATGGAAAATAAAGAATAAAATCGAAATTGATCGGATGGAAAAAGAAAATACCAAATAATCGCCAGCCAATGAGAAATTTTTGTTTTTTAATCCTCAATTTTCAGTGGAGAAATAAAAAAAAACTTACGCAGCAGGACTCCGGCGGATAAACAATGAAATGACGGAGAGTAAATCCAAAGCCATTTTCGCTTCGTCTTAGGAATAATGTGCGAGGTCCTCGGGGTGGTGAATTCTGTTGTTGAGTCTGTTGCTGTTGATGAGCTGTGACGGAAGCCGGTGCTGGTGGTGGTGGCGAAGCGTGCCCTACCTGTTGACGAAAAATATCGAAATTTTTCATTATTAATAAATTGTTGATCAAATACAATCAAATAATCGACTAAAAATATGGTTTATTATTATTATTGACACAATATAATTGGATTATCAATTACTCAAGAAGAAACGACAAAAGTGAACGAAAGGTTTTTTCTGGCCGATCCACCGAGAAATTAAATTTACATAGCCAGCAAAATGTGGCGAAATAAATAAATTTGGATGATGCGCGCAATAATATTTTTGTAGAGTAAGCGATTCGTAATGAATCAGCAGAGAAAGGGTTTTCTCATTTTTTTCCAAATTTTGGCCAAAATGTTGATCTCAGCGAAAGGAAAGATGGAATTCCAAAGAATATTGTTTTCGAAACATTTCGAAAGTCAAAACATTGCTCCGAGTGAATGGAATGATTAAGGGTTTGATAAAACTTTTAACATGATGCCAAATTTGACAAAATGTTGTAGTTTTTTCAACAAATTTGCGTTTTCAGTGTTGTCCTCGTCGAAAAAAGTTGATGAATATTGTTGAAGCATATATTTTGTTTTTCAACCTCATCAAAGCCTGTTTTTTAATCTGCCATGCAGGCGTACTTGGTATATATACGGATCGTGATACTCTCGCAAACTCGGTGTAGCACGCGCGCGAGAGGCGTTAGATAACACGAGAAAGAAGCAAGGAACGTGCGAGCTCACGAGAAGATAAATTTTACATGAGCATTTTCTATGTATTTATAATACGGATACACGCGTATAAATATGGTGTGAATGTTGTTGTGCTAGTGGTTGAAAGCGACATAAAATACCCACACGTACAAGAGCGCACGAGACCTTAATTGTTCTCTTCATTGTCTAGGTTAACCCTCGTTGTGCGTATCAGCCGGAAAAGATTATACCAGAGTTTAGGTAAGTTTCAACGCGGGTGAAGAAAAACACTCATCGCATCTCTTTGCCTGTCATTCTTGATCCAGTTAGCGATTAAATTTAAATTCGAGTACAACATCGAAATAGGAAAGAGAGTGAAATATAATTGGAAACGTGATAAAAATGTGGCAACGAATTGTCCATCGAGCGAGATAGTTTTTCCCTCGTAATTGAATTATTTTTCCTCGTTCAATAAACACAATTGAAGGAAAGTTTATTTCGTGAAATTGTAAATAATTTCATAACGTCGATTGAAAATTAAAAGATAAACGAACCGGAAAAACGAATGGTTGATCAAAGTTTCGGAGTAACTTTAATGAGTGTAGGGGCAGCAATTCGAACGAACGTTCCGAGTAAATCAGGCAATTTTTTGTTTCGCTTGATAAACGAGCCAACGCATAAATATCTATATATATATATATATAACGATTAATCTTCCGGCGCAGGCCCACGGTAAAATGGACTTTTATCTCGGAGGTGAAAAAGCGCAAGTATTTCGCAATGTAAACAGATCTAAAATTTGCAAGTTATTTATTGAGTTAAACTCGTGTACCAGGCGCACACTTTCTCCTTCTAATATTTCATCCGCGTGTTTTCTACCTCGGGCTACCGGCTCGTACTCAATGGGCAAAAAAAATAGAGGAAGAAGGAGGAAAAATATGAAACAAGAATAATAAGAAGAAGACGAGAAGGAAAGAGAAGATGAAGTGCGTATCCTGAAAGAGGTAAAGAGGTAAGGAGAGAAAAAGGGCAGGGTTGGACTTGAACGATACGGGAGTGTGTGGGTTATCTCCGCCAGGGACACAACAGGCCCAACCGGCTTCTCGTCTTCTCTTCTCTCGGTTCTCCTAGAGCGTGTTCTCCATGCATGTATATGGCAAAGGGAGTTTATATTTAGAAACTCGTGCGTGGATATCCTTGCCCGGGACGGACCAACGGACGTTCCGCTCTTGCTCGGTGCGCCTTGTTATACCTTCCTAGTCTCGAGCGTGTGCGTATGTGTGTGAATACGCGCACGTAAATAAATTCGGAATATGAATAAAAATGGAGGTAACGAGGGCGGGCAAACGATAAGCAAAACTGTCCCCGGACCGAAAGGGATTCCCGGGTTCTCCATCGCCGGCGATGTTTTATTTTGAAGAATCTAATGAAGAATTGATCGAGTTTCCGGTCTTCTCTAGTGGATACGCGCAGCAATTGTTGTTCGACTTGTTGTGGTCGGTTGAGCGATAAGAATTTTGGAAAATCGTCGAAATTCCCTATCCGGCTTGGTAACCGAATGGCAAGTTTTTCGCCAAATTTATCGGCAAATGTCGAACGCGACTGCGACCGCATGTTTGGTTTTACTGTAACGAGCAGCATTAACTTTGTCATTATTGAAATAATTCGGGCGGTCAAACTTGCCCGAGGCTTGTTCGTCATAAAGGTGACGATTTTTGTTTTCGATACCGAAGTATGTGTCCGCCCTGTGAGCCATCCGATGGTGCAAAAGACAAGCCAAAATGCTTTTGACGCGTGTCGTCTAATAGGAATAATGAACGATAGAACAAAACTCATCGTTGAAATGTTTCTTCCTTTTCCATATGAAAAAAAATGATGCAGCGATAAATATACGGCAAGGTTTTAATAAAATGCTCATCGTCACGCGAGTGCATAATACAAACGAGCCTCGTTCAATGTCATTGTCATTGTCTCGTCATTACAATCGGAATGCGAGGGACATGCACTCGCGGCAGTTCGCTCGATGAGTGCGTCACTCTGTTTTACGTTTTGTGTCCGCGAATATCCCTCCGCCCGTTCTCCTTCCATGCTTCGAGAGGACTATTTAAAGCATTTGGCGTTTCCGTAGATAAAATTCAAATCACGCGCACGTGGTTCACAAAGTGCGCGTCACTTTAATTGGAAAGCCCAGAAACGTCACGAGCTAGAGGAAATCGTGAAATATGCGAATTTAAAGATATTTCATTTGGCTATGGGCGACGTCATTTTAATTTATTCGTCAAGAAAAATGTTGCATCGTATATAACAAATTTAATTTCACCGATGGAGATAATTTATACGAACGCAATCAATTTTATTGCCATTTTATAAAATGCTTTATACGTGCGGGGAAAAAAATATTCTTTTCATTGAAAAACCAGAGGAAAACCGTCTGAGAACGTTGATTCTGCAAAATCCATACCAATTCTCCGAGACCTCAATATTTTCGATAACGACGCATCGATAAAATTGTTTTTTTTTTTTCCAACTTCAGGACTCAAGATCACCGTTCTCTCCCATAACGCATGTGCATAAATACCCCATATGTTACGATTTACGAGCCGACAAGTATATACACATGTAGTTTATTGCTAGTCTCAATACCATGCGAGGAGAGTTCAAGTCTGGAACGACGAAGGTCATCCGTATAAATTCTCCTGCTAATTGTAATAAACATAAGGGCATAAGATTAAACCATAAATATCCCATAAAATCATTCTTTTTAAATTGTTCGTACAATAATCGAGTAATTGATTATCTCAATAAATGTATTAATCGATGCACCAAATAAGCAATAAAACCGAAATATCGAGAACGTGAAGAAAAATTGAAAAATTCAAATTGCGATGAGCTGAAGCGACAAGAGGAAAAGTTGCGAGTTTCAAAATGACCCTGAATCATTTGTGTTTAAAATGAATATTCACAAGCTGAAAAGTTAAGTTTATCAATGAGGTGAAAAAAAAATGAGAAAAAAAAAAAAAAAAAAAAAAAAAAGAAAAATTGAAAAAAAAATGATTTTTCGTTCTCCCAAATTTGAAAAAAATGTTTGCTCAAAGAAAAATTGTTGGAAAAGATCGATCGCGCGTTGTTCCGTCACTTTGTGGTTATAGGCACGTTTCAATTTTTGCTGTCTCGACATATCTGGTGGCGTAATAATCGTTCCGAGCTGTGAAAAGCTGAGAGAGTAAAAATGGAGAAGTTATGTCAGCGGGACGTACGATAGCTCAATCGTTAATATCGAATGGAATCTTCGAGGGATTTTCAAACGCCACGAGAGAGTAATTAACACGAGAAAAAAAAAACAAAAATCCCAAAAAGTTTCGTATTACGCTTACGAAATAAGAACGCGGAGAAAATAAGGATAAACGAGGACAGCGATAAAATTAAAACGTTGCCATGGTAAACGCTCAATTTTCTTATTTTAGATCAAAACTATGTGATATTCGAGGGCCAGCGAGAAAGAGAGAGAGAGAGAGAGAGAGAGAGAGAGATCGTCTGCGATTAATAATAGAAAGGATTGTGTATGAAAGGCTTCTGGACTGCTGCTCCCAATGCCAAATAATCGAGAGGACTATTTGTAGGTCAGAATCCACGATATATTATCGTTGCTGAATTTTAACACCTGAATTAATAAGTCAATAAACGCTGCCATTCAACAATCGCGATTAATAATTACACTCCAGAAATATGCCGAAAATTATTTACGAAAATGACCAAGATTCCAGAGATTCTCTCGAAAAAAAATAAATAAAAAATATCGCAATTATATAAAACCCCAATTTGTCGACCCGATCGAAAATCCCATGATAAAGGAAAAAAAGAACGGTGAGAAATCCCAAATACACGATCATGACAGCTCGTTAATGGCAACGAAAAGAAGACGCGTAAACACAATTATCATGAACAAAGCTTTCACCATGAGCCAGTGGAATCAGTAATGGGATCAATTAGTTTAAAGATCATTGGTTCGCTCGATATAAAATGCTATGTAAAAAGACCGAGAGACCGATGATTTTCGTCACGTTGCCAGAGAAGAAAAAATCTTGCGAGATGCGTCTATCCTTGAAATATATGAGGATGAACGCGCGATGGTTAAAACACACGCCCTCGCGAAGAATGCTTAGATGTATAGTTTTAGCACTGAAATTTGGGTATTCGAATAATAAATACAAAAAACCTGGAGCATATAAGTGGCTTTCACTATGCAAAGCTTTTCCAAGTTAAAATCTATCAACAAGCTGATCACTGGTTTATTACTGAGGGACCCACAATTTATGAGCATTCTGCAAGATTTATCGTCAAGCTAATAAAAAGCCCAGACAGTGTCGACGACCCAACTCTTTCTGTTTAGTGTCATCGTCGAAATTGCATCAAAAATGCATTATCTTCGATTTTTCCAGAATTTTTTGTATTGTCCATTTAGAATCAACAGGAAAAAAAAGAAACAAAAAACAAAATAGTAAAAATATTCTCAGACGTGACAAGAACAAATGATGACCTCAGTTTCGCACGACTGTTTATGATGGTCAAGTTTTCTAATCACCTTTTTCCAATAATCTGTGCTGTACACGTTGATTTTGATAGAATTGATAATTGATACGGAAATTTGTCGCAATTTCTCCGCGCAATAAGTCTGTCCAGCCAATAGTTGAGACGAAAATTTTTTGTGAGATGAAATAGTCAATACTCTGGCCGATGACGTCGTAAGTGTAAATAGACGCCCTCATCGCCGGTGTCCACATGTTACTGCACCATGTTGTCCCAGGTCATGGCGTATGGATAGAAAATATATTTCTATATATATATAAATGGTGAGAAAAAGTGCCTGGAGCATTTCGAGCTACGAGCCCGATGGTCTCTATTTCATTTTCAGCAGGAAAGAGAAAAATACCGGAGCAATAAATTTAACTCGAAGAAATTGAATAAATATAACTTGATAAAAGGCTATTTTACTTTTGTTAAATAAATAATTCGTCGATTCACATGATTAAGTGCGTTATGAAACAAGGACGAAGACCTTGCTGGATCGGAGGAGAAAAAAAAAGTGAAAAATCACCAAGGGAGCGAGACAAGGTCGCAAGAAGGACGAAGCTTAAAACATTAAAAATAAAAAGATGGAGTTAATTTATGAGAACAGTCCTTGCCAGTGTACCGATACATATAAAAATATCATGGACGCATGCAGTAATGCACTTTTAATTGTCATTTTCTCTTGCACTTAGTCATCATCATCTGACAAAAAAAAATTTTTTTTTTAGACTGCGAGAATGCTGTTTTCGTCTTTCCTCATCGATCATCCATTGTTCTGGTGTACGATTTCTAATTATATATGTTTACGCGATCGTTACTTCGATCTCATGTTCTACGAATTTAATCAGCCATCAAATTTATTTACAGAAATAATTGTCATTTATTCGCTTCGAAGTATTTTAGAAAAAAAAAACAACGATCGAGATCCTCCATGATCCTGTGAAGTTTCTGTGTGATCAAGGGACATAAACTTTTGGAAATTTCGATCCTGGAGCAACATGTTTTAATTAGTAAAGTCGGTAAATCTCTAGCAAGAAATTGAATGGACAAATATTTGATTTTGTTTAGTGCACAAAAGTTTGTTGATCCCAAAAAGTTGAAATTTTTAGTGAATTTGACAAAAAAGTAAAAATCATCGTAAATAATCGAGGGGGAATGAAAAATACGAGAAGACCGATATTTAAAGCTGAAATAATGAAGTACGTAAGAGATTGTTGGTAATAGCACATGTGTAAAGAGACACACGCACCCGGAGAATTCCACGACGCGTCCTTGACATCTCTATTCGCGTTGTACGAAGTCGTCAACGCCTCGTGATACGTGCTCGCATATATTTATTGTGCTGCAGTGTTTTTGTTTGTTTGCGTGGTGTTTCAAATGATATCGCAAATGTCTCTATTGGTGTTTTTGCCGCGATGTATGTTCGTTATTCTGGCGATTCAATACGAGATAATATCGAAGTGTATCGAAGAACACTCTGCGATAATCTCTCGTTTTTCCATCTGCCACGCTCTATATATAATGGCTCATAATACGTCGTTGGAAACGGTAAACATTGGAGGACCGTTAGCTCGTATAACAGCCAGCAAGAGTACCGAGCCGTGAGATACAACTTGGCGAGTTACGTTTATCTACCAATATTATTGCAACTTCCGAAACAATTGACAGTTTATACTCTCGTTACATCAACTTTCAACCCGTGGGACATTCATATTTATGTACGACGATGTTCCTACGTCTCGTCGATGATAACACATCGCTATGATTTGTTTTTCAAATAACCTACATTTTCGAGAGACTTTGCTGAATACATTTGTTCTTTTTTAAATGGACCGAGCAACGGTTACAAATTTTCGTATATTACGAAGGAGAGGAACTCTTGGTGGGGCATTTATTATATGATCGGAGTGAAAACTGTTGGAATTTATAGTTACGATTGGCGATTTAATGAAAAAAAAATCGAAAGCAGGTCGAGGAGGAGGATAAGTGAGTGAATGTGAAGATGAGTTTTGGGTGTCAAAGTCGAAAGTTTTTAAATAAAAACTTCTTTGGAGGTTCCTATCAAGCTGGGCAGTAATTTTGGAGCACGAAGAAACGAATATGACGGCTGGCGAATTTTATTGTCTTATCTTGGTGAAATTTTTTTGAAAAAGTTTTTCCAACGAATAATCGGATCGAATAATGGAGATGGCTGCAAAGTGAGAGGCTACGGATCTTTAATTTTGGCGTTTTTCGGAGCACCAGAGATGCCGATTAGAGTCGAAGGAAATAATAACTTTGCCAAGAATTCGGAACAGCAGGAGCGGCGACGAATGCTCGGAGAAAGGCTCGCCCAATGTACAACAACGACGTAAGAGATGCCGCAGAGAAAAACGAAGAAAAAAAAAGAGGACACACGTGAACGAGAAGGGAAGAGCGGGCGGGAGGAATGAGACGATGGCAGCGGTCCAGAAGAGGTGAAATAGCGAAAATGCTCTCAAGATTCTTCGCAGGGAGTAAATTCTGAGAGAGCAGCGGTTCCACGCTGAGTTAGAGGAAACAAGCCATAGAAAGAAGGAGAAAAAAAACGAGGGAAGAGGGAGAGAGCGAGCGCGAGGCAGAGACGTTGAGAAAAATAGTTTTTAAAAGCTGTAAAAGAGGCTGGTAAAACTTGATAAGCCAAACTAACCATTGAGAGTTTTGGTCTGCAAAATTCGAACGAAAAAATAAACGAAAAGAATAAATACGAGAAAAAAAACTCGCGAAAACTCGTTCTACTTGAACGAGAAACAGGAAAAGCGTCATATTTCGCATTTGGCTAAAAAATGAATGAAAATTTTCACATGATATTAAAATACACTTATTTATCGGTTCGACAGAGACGAAAGATAAATGCGGAGGTGTTGATATTTTTAAAACGATTTTTAATAAAGAAATATTTGAGAGAGATGAGAGAAAAGGAAGAAATGTGTACGAGCAGGAGAAAAGTGTAAAAAGCGCAATGCGCACCGCGAGCAAAGATCGGAGCCAAATGTCTGAAGTGGTTTGCGGAGCAGTGGGGAGTTCACAGTTCGAGAAGTCGACTGCGGTGTCGGAAAAGGAATGGACCAAGAGTCTGTGAATGACGAGAACGTGAACCGAATGAACGGATCGATAGACGTTTGTGCACCAGGTGTAAGCGCGCGGGGATAAGAAGAAGAAGGGGCGGATGATGATTTATCAAAAAGACGAGAACCGCAAATCGACGAGACGCCTCGGAGACACCGAGAGACGACAGCCAAGAATATTTCGTTCAGCTTCTTAAATCTCTGCCCCTTTTTCATGCGAAGCGACGATAGCGAGCAAGAGTGAGAAAGAAAGAAAAACAGAGATGAGGAGAGTTTCGTTCAGTTTGTCAGAAATACATTTACTGTCATAACGCAATAAACACGTGACGTTGAGAATCATTGGCATTAAAACGGAAGTAGGCATTGGCAAATATAAATTGCTCTAGAGACCGTTGAGACCGAAAAGAAAAAGTCAATGGAATGAAATAAGAAATATATAGGGAAACTTTGACCAATACAAAATCTGAGACGAGAGAAAAAAGGAGCAATCGAATGAAATCTCATTAGAAATAATAAAAGTGTAAAACTTTGAGAATTTGGAGAATAATGGGATAAGCAAAAATAGTGAAATATCGTCAAGTTCAATGTACATAGGAACATGGACGTGTATAACTTGATAATGATATAGGTGAGGAGAGATCGAACGATATAGTAATAATAACAATAATGTGCTGATGATTTGAATGTTCGTGCCAAATTTTCCAACACTTGTGTCGTTTATCCTCTCGTTTACACAGATTCAAAGGTTACGATGTATAATTGAAGAGAGGCAGAAAGCGCGAATTTGTAGAAATAGCGAGAAAATGTTTCGGTCTGTGATTTTATGTGCCATCAACAATGAATTTAACATCCGATATTCATCACTTTCGAGAACTCATTTAACGATCTACCAAATGATTCACAAGACCAATATGTACCAACTATTTATACTAAAATAACCAATAAGAATTCTTTTTATTTAAACATTTCATTCTCACATGCGCAAAGAATATTCGAGGTCGGCTTTTTTCGCACCTTTGGTAAACAATGGACTCGTACAAATCGTTTTATAGAAGTTATACAAAAGATTTCAATAGACACGATAAATGAAGCCTCGGTATTTATGAATATAAACAATTACCCAACAAAGTGCATTACTCAGAAATGCTAATCATTTTTTTAACGCTTTTTAACGAATCAATGTAATTATTGACCCAAGTTAAGTTGGTTAAGTGCTCGTTTAAATCGAAGGAAGGGATGTTTGAATAACGACGCGCATTTGTCTGGAATTTTTTGTCCGGTTAAATGGAACGTATAAAAAAAAAAAAATAAGCCGTGCACTTTTTGAAACTTTCCTCCCGGAGCAAACGACGACTCATTGGAGACCGAAAAAAGCACGCTTCGGGAACGTCAGATATATTTTTGGGTCTCGAAAGAAAGGAAGAAAAAAAAGAAGCAACAGATAAGCACGTATCGACGAATTATTTTATTCTTTCTCGCCCTGCCCCCCTCTCGCTCTCTCTCTCTCTCCCTCGTTCTGGTTAGATAGAGAATTCTCTAACCATAGTGATCTCTGTTCTCTGTTTCTATATACAAAAGCGAATAACGATCGAACAAACCCAACGAAAATGTCTAAAATTAGATGTCCGTAAGAGCTGAGGAGATCGCGTATCGGAACGGCCTGGTCCGGGAGCGAGAAACCGCGAAATTGAAACCACATGCACACGCAACGATCCAGACTCGCAATCTTTTAACTTCTTTCCTCGCTATCTCTCTTCCTCTCGGTGGCTTGCTGTCTTTCTTCAAAAGTGTGTTGAATTCAACTCTTAAGGGCCCTCTTCTCATTCGATTCGCAATTTACAAAGCTCTTTCATGCTCTTCAGCGTGGAAATACAAGGCAGCAGTGAGTATTCTTTCGAGAGGTAACAAAACGTATGACGAGAGGTGTGTATTTTCTTGTTTCCTCGATGAACGAACAATCGCCACTTTTTCTCAGCATATTCTCATGCGACAGTCAGTCAACGAAAAGCTCAATGAATCTTCTGCCATTTTTCATTCCCATATGATGCGATAAATATAAACTTGGCAGAAACTTTATTTCACCAATTTTCAAGGTTAAGCTCCGAATGAGTGCTCCGAATTTATCGAGAAATATGAAAACGGTCTAATGGTTATGATCCGCCCTCGCTCGTGCAATTGCATTATAACTTGGTTAACTGCATTACCTTTTTTGGAAGGAAGCTTTACGAGTTTAGCGACTCCTCCTTTCTCGCTAATGGCAAACCGAAGCCTATATGGAGAGGCGCGCGTGTCCAACGAGCTCACAGAGCTCACACGTTATTACATTATGAGTGTGTATATATAGCCGCGCATACGTATAGGAGAAAAAGCTGTAGGAAGAAGTTCATCCACCATAGAAAAGAAATATGGCATGATAACGATCGTTGGAGACGTTGTACGAGAAAAAACGATGAAAAAATTGAAGAGAAAAAACCGTATTACGTAACGCGGGTTGTAGGATCGCGTTAAGCAAAACGCCGAGACGTTTGAGCGTCAGCGAAATGATATCTAGAAGCGATCGAACGAGGGATTTTTATTTATGTAAGAGATCATAATTCCGTATCAAACGACAAAAAAAAAAAAATCTTGTAAATCATCTCTATTGCGAATGAAATAAATGAATTATAATTGGCAACTCAATTGAAACGAGCCCAAGAGGAAAACGGTATCGTTTCATTATCGAAAAAATGTTCATGGAAACATTGGTCCATGGAAAATGAAGGAAAGCACTCAGTGGCCGCAATCGACGCGCGTTATTTTCCTCATAACTAGGGCTCTGATGCAATTACGTTTCGTCGTTTTCGGTGCTATCTAATCGTGAATTAGCCTTCATGGAAATGATAGAATTTCTATGTACACGAGCAGTGTCGGTATATAGCGAAATTAGTTGGAAATTGGGCGCTATATAAATGTGAGTTGGGAATCGATTGATCGAACCCAAGCCAATACCATGATGAATATCGCACACGGCGAAACAAGAGGAGACTCTGGCCAGGCTGAATCGTCATGTGCGCGCGTAGATATATGCACGCGGCAAACCCGTTGTGCATTTTGCCTCTCGTTATCTTTATCGTTAACCCAGAGTTACGTAATATTGAGCCTCGTTCGAGAATCATGGCATTTAGCATTTGGACTTAAGTAACGCACTCCCCGGTTGAATAACGAGAGAAAAGAAAAAAAAAACTTATAGTTAAATCATTAGACGAACAATGATTCACTTTCTCAACGAGTCTCGATCTTCTCTCAATGGCAATAACGCGTCGTTGCCAACATTCAGAGGATCGAATAAATAAAGACGATGATGTACGCATTTTTGCCCGGGGAAAATCTTGAGATGGAATGTTTACATTTAGGTTTTCCTGCTTGTAAATTGAATGAAAAATGAAAAAATATTCGTCGTCTCGCGAGGAGGCGAAACATTTTCATTGGGACCGAAAAAAAGCGGAATATCAAAAATATAAATTTGAACAAACGCGTGAGTGTCCAATAAATCTCGCTTATAGCGTCGAAATTAATTTCGTACTCCTGCAAGCCTCGAGACTCAAATGACGTTTCACAAATGAATTATTGGTCTTTGCTCCGTGAGCACGTTCTTCGATCTTTCCGGTTTTATACACCCACCACACTTTTACACGTATTCACGGCTTTAGGTGTATATATATATATATATATATATATCGTGAATGGACATAATACATATTACGGCGATGGTAATCGCGTGTGTAATTAATTGGAGCGTTATCTACCGAGTCCGCGGAGGCGTTGTCGGAGAAATCAAGAAATCCGAGAATGCAAGAAATAAATGCATGAATCCGTTAATTTATAAACGGATAATGAGGAATTTTTCACTAAACACAGCCAAGATTGGGAGATAATCATTTTCCTTAACGAATGATTCAACGTTAATGACAGGGCGATTTAAAAAATTCACGAGAAGGCGTCAGGTGGACTGTGAAAAGATCACGAGCCTGTGAAAGGTACGAGTGTCGAGAAAATGATTAATTTATAATCGGGGTATTGGAGAAGTTGAAGCAGATAATTGGCAAAATTCGTTGCATAATATTTTACAATAACCATTGATTTTGTTCGCACGAGACGATAAAAATGTAAAAGAAAAATTTTCAAAACTTCAAAGAGAGAGGGACAGAGGTCTATTAATATAATATAAATATTCTCTCTATTATAGATGATTGAATTAATGATTTCCTGGGAGTGACGAATCGTATATACCCAGCCACGCCGTAATTTGCAGCCGAATATTTCCCAGAATTGAGTAGGCTTTCGTTCTATTTTACGTCAATCACAATGTCATTAGGGCTCGAAATAATTTTCGTACAAATTGTTAAATACAGTATATCCCACCAAAGAGGAGTATAAAACGATGAAGAATAAAAGTAACATTATTCACGTAAATAAATTAGAAAGTATATAAGCACAAATGCGTCGTATAATGGTGCGAGAGGTGGTAAATTATTTCGATTCTCCGATGGATTTATAATTGAATAAATTACATATTCATTGTGTTTTTATTGGAACGATATTTCAAAAAATTTATGTTTTTCCCTGCCACGAATTGTTGTTGATGGAAAAATAAAATGAGCATTTTTCTTTCGATAAATAAGAGAAAAGAAAAAAAAATTCTCCGAGTCGGAGAGGATCAAGTTCATTTCTTCAGAGAATAAAGAGGACACGTGCTGTATTCCAATTGCTCGTCGTATAACGATACAAAAAAAGTCACACATTTATTACCGTCTGTCCGATTAAGAGGCCGCTAGAATTTTATATACATTCGTGAACCACGAGGGAAAAGAGCTCGGATTTAACGCTCTTCCTCGCTAGAAAGAGAGGGGTTATCCCTGGAGCACACTGATTTTCTCTCTCTCTCTCTCTCTCTCTCTCAAAGAGATTTATTTTCCTCGGCAGTGGCAAAAGTACGTTCGTTGGTGGGTGGCAGCTCTAACTGCCGTCACAGTTGGAACGCAAACTATACAGGCCAGTCCATATCGAACGACCCAATTTTTTTTCACACTAATCTTTTTCATATCATCGTCACAACTTTAATCTGCGCTTAGATGAAATTACGCGTTAAAACTTTTATATTACAACCGAGTCAGCAATTGAAAAAATATGCAGTGCAATAAACCTTGAACTTTATCATCAATACATTTATCAAAAAATTTTATTACGTTTTTAAGGAGGAAAAAATGCCGATAAACGGTCATGAATTGTTTGATTTTGCACGAGCATCGTCTTTTTATCGATATCTTATTAAAAATGTTGACCACTCGTTGCAGTGGATTCCTGCAAGGCCCTGACACTTCCGGTTAAAATGGAATAGCTAAGAAATGGCCCGTATACAGTTAACAACGAGACTATGACGAAAAGGTCGAAGGTCGGCTAATCCAATCTCATGGAAACTGTTAAAGGAAAAAAGAGACAAGGAGCAAGAGGGAAGCGTGCGGTTTGGTTGTTACGCGATCTCGGTCTCGGTGGCCACTTCGTTGTCGGAGCAGTGTTTAGCCACAAGAGACCGGATCTTTCGTTTCGCCTTTGGAATAAACGAGAATTAAAACGACACTCTTGCGAAATTGTCATTCCGCTTCCTGTCTATAGCCAAATCAAATGGGAAACCTGAATGTTCGACACTGCGGGAACGCCAAGGAGGCAGAGAGAAGAAACGAAGAGGAGAAGAAGAGACTAGGTTAATGGGAAATTCAAGTGCTCAGTCGGATTAAGCTCGTAAAAAAGTTAAATAAGAATTCCGTTTTGATTTATCTTGTAACTTGAACGCTCTGCATTTTCTTTCTCACAATTATTTCATACTGCAACGCACAAGCGAGCCTTGTACCAATTTCTCGAAAAACAATCGAAAATTTAAGGGCAAACGATTGACGATCCAATTATTTCTTGTCATTAAGATACCAGAATATGCGAAAATGTATTGCGAGAGAATAACGCGTAGAATAATGATCGAAAAATAAACAAAAGTGTCGTGCGTCTTATTATGACGGATCGATCCATTGGCCTACTCTCCTATTCGACACGTTTTTGGTTCCAGAGGCAGCGTGAATTAAGGATTAAGAGTTAATCTATGTTGAAGACATGTGGAGATCAAGTTTATTCGATTGTAAAATCGAATTCAATCGATAGCCAACTTTCTAACGAAAATCATGAGCAGTAAATATTCGGAGACCCCGTTATCCTCGTGGTCGAGTCGATTAATTTTCACTTCACGAAGCTCCATTCATCATTCTTACACGCACGTCTAATACCAAAGTACAAATTCCATAAGATACGACCATAGACTCAAAGATGACTGACTTTTCGAAGAAAAAAATGATTAATCGATCATTTGGAAAAATTAACTTTTCGATTCATCAAGGTCAATTCTCAGGCTACAAGAATCGTTTCACATTTAGTTCGAATGTACTCTCAAGACCTCGACTGATCACAAATTTCCTAATCCCAACAACAATCCACAAAAATTTAATAAGCTCAGCTGTTGAGACGGAATAGCTGTTCAAAACTAGTTCAGTCAATATCCATCGAGTTTTGACTAACGAATGCAAAATTTAACAATATGTTGAAACTCAATCAACATTTACAAAAGATTCATAGATATTTATTGGGTTATTTGAAATGCCATAGAAACAAATTGCACTTATTTATGAATAACTGAATGAAAAACGAGAAACACTGGTCGATCGATCGGAATGGCTTGAAAATTACAAATCGAACTTTCAAAAATGCTTGAAAAAAGCTTCGCGACTCCGTTTTTATTGATATTTTTGTTAGCTCGATTGAATTTTTATAGAAAAACATTTATAAAGTCAAAAACATCGAAGAGGAATAAAAGTAAATTTAAAGGTTTTTGTTTAAACGAAATTTGTTGACTGTGTATATCTACAAAGTCTCTAGTTCCCTTCAACTAGACTCATATATAGTTAGGAGTGCAGTAACATGTGGAAGAGTAGAATAAATCTTGAATCGAATGTGAAGAAATGATTAGCATGCCTCCTTAATTATTCGAACAATTAATTTTTTTCATTGTAAGGAAAAAAGAAAAGAAAATGGACTGTGGAGAATACATAAATATTGATGTGTATACGAGGATGGGGGAGCAGCGAGTTGGGTTGTCCTCTCACGATTAAGCGCGCACATGTTTTACGGTAAGGTGCCTTGACCGAATTCGAGTTTCCGTTTTCACTCGTTGCTTTTTATTTTCCAAATGGGCGACCGCGATCGCGAAGAGTCCGTTTTACACGAGTTTTAACTGGACAGGGGCAAACGCGAGATTCGAATGAAGACAAAGACCGAAAAATAAATGAAAATAAGCGAATGTTTAAAAAATAAAGACAGCAGGGTCCTGCAGGCTCGTGTTTGTTTGCGAGCATCGGCCAAAGATCGTTCGATCACGTTCGTAGCATACGTCGCGTATGGAACGATATCCGGACGAGGGAGAACCCAGAGGTTACCGGGACAGGTGTCTGGGGCATATAGCAATAACTTATACACACTCACATGCACAAATATGTACAGGCGATTCCGTGTCAAAATAGACGAAAAATAACAGCGTTAGATTGAAAACTGCGCCCAAGAACTTGGGGATTATAATACAAAAAAGAAAGAAAAAAAACAAATAAACTTTTAAATTAAAAAAAAAAGGGCTGCAAGTTTTTTTTCATCGTTCGAAAAGTGGGCGACGCGAATGAGTTTAATAAAAGAGAAAAACAAACAGACAAAACACGACGAGTTTGCGTGAGGTTAGGGGAAAGATGTAAATGATAATCCCAGAGTTGAGTAGCGATGATTTAAAAAAATCGTATAATTATGTATACTGCGGTGATTGGTTAATTTTTCGTACAACGTCCGATACATGATTGTCCCCTTTCCTAGCGGGTCTACGAGAGCGCGATGGCAAAAGTTGTTTCGAATATTCAGTTCATAAATATAAAGGTGCGCGTTTTGGACAACGGTGACGAGCACATATGGGTTTCGGACCAGGTGTCTCGTTGGCTCTTCACGTACGGTTGGTCACGTAAACGGAATTTCAAATATCATTAACCGTATATTCACGGCTCGCGGAGCTTAATATACACATATCTGCATACATGCGTAAGCATGGCGATTAAGCAGAGCACACCATTTCGGATTCGAATTTGATGAACGGCACGGTGCAAAAAAAAAAAACACGGAAAAATCCGCAGAGCAATTGACGATGTCGGCGGGAGAAGGACCGAGCGATCGGAGAATTCGATATGCTGCGATCTCGCAATCCCCAATTCTACATTGTGTCGCAAAGTACGGAAAAAAAAGAAGAGATAATGCCTCGTAAACAAGATTTAAGGGGCAGAAAAAGGAGCTCGAACGCACGTGAAAGGCCAAATGTAATTAATTAGCATCGATTAAATTTTTGCTTCGAAAATGAAACAAGACATATGTATGTGCAATGAGGTGAGAAAAACGACCTGCGTACTGTACAAGTGAATTCCTTAAGGGCTTTTAGATCGAGCCTAAATGTCCCATAAACACAGAGTCAATTTCAATCATTTTTTTTTTTTTTTCATCAAAACAAATGTAGCCAAACAGTCAATTTGATTTCGTTGAAATTGAAAAAAAGAATTTTCGTCGAATTATATTTCGTACGAATTTGCTGAGTTTCAACTCTGTTCACTGCCTCCTGGTCGGATCGATTGATACGCGAGCCGATGCACGGCCGATGAGCGGTTACCCAACCAAGTATTGACCTCGGCCCAGGCTGCGTTTAAATTTGGTAAACACCAGACCTACAGCCACAAGGCTGCGACGCGTAATTTTCAGTGATTAATATTAATGGAATGTTGATTTTAATGAGGATCAAGAAATGCAAAATATGAAAAATTCAATTTTATGAAAATAGTCGATTGTTTCGTGGTATGACATACACGGGGATTTATTTCTGTATACAAGTTGGAGGAGAGAGAGAGTCGATAATGACGAGAAGGCTTAGTTTTATTAAATAAATAAATAAAAAAAACGTTATGAATGAACGAGCAATATATAAAAGAGAAAAGGGAGCGAGTCAAAGAGAATATAGAGAGATAGTCTTCGAGTCATGACGAGTAAAGTTTAAACTTTGTCATTCTCGTGCGAGCAACAAGAGGGAGACATTAAATGTCGAAGGACAAAGTGAAGCGGTTCTGATGGAAAAGACTCGAGAAAGAGGGAGAGAGAGAGAGAGAGTGAGCGAGAGTGAAAAGAAAGGATATCGAGAAAATGAGAGTAAAGAATAAAGTGGAATAATGAAAAAACTTTGAGCCGTTGGCTGGATCGGTAAACGGGGATAAAGTTCGAAGAAAATCGATAAAATAAAATAATGTGAAGAGGTAAAAAGCATAACAGACAATATTTTGCTCGTAATAATTGTCGAGAGAGTCATAAAAATTGTTTAAATAAACTTTCGTTCAAGGCGAGAAAGATTTGTTGGAATTTAAGTGGCGCAACATGATTATCGTTCCATAGGGTTTTTTCAAGGGAAAGTGAAGAAAATAACTCTTTATCTCTTGGTCGTTATAACTGCGTTGGTACGAGGTTAAAAAATGTGTGTACTTAACGTGACCACGTGTCGTCAATTCGGCGTTTCTCTTTGTAGCATCTTTACTCGTATGTAATAATATTATAATATATGTGCTCGGTTTATGCTTGCTCTTACGGTGAATACCGTTACGATGTATTTGCAATGTGGATGAATATGTATATAGACATGCGTATGATAATGGCACGGTCCCGAAAATGCAAAGGTTGCGGTCACTTGGTCGCTTTGATTCTCTCTCCCGTTCAACATACATTTTTTTTCTTTCATTCCTCCTCATTTTTCTCGGTGGTCTGTGCGTTTAATCCCATCCGGGCTTTTCGAAATCTACGCCCACACAATGACATGCTAACGCGTAAGTATGCTAATACGTTCAGTTTAATGTTGGCTCAACCGCGAAGAGCGACAAATAAAATGCACTTATGATTAATCGGAAAATAAATATTTGCATTTATCCTCGGATCATAAATAATAATAAAATTTGTACGAATTTCCTTGTTTTGTTTATCGATCATCATTTCCGAGATAATCTCTGCGGAGGGGATTAGAAATCCAAGGGTTTATTTAATCGACTGATTGTCATTAAATTTCCTCGACTTTTCGTCGCAACGAGGATTGGAAAATCGGATTGAGCACGTTTTGGAAACTAAACGCTCGTGTGTGTTTGTTTGTGTATTATTCCTTAATCATAGGAAAGTATAACGATGTGGATTCCGTGGAGGATCTATAGAAAGCCTTCGTGGAACGCGTATGATTGGTATGAAGTTTGGGCTAATTTGCAGGCGTACGACTCGGTGAAATCAGCAAATCTGTTGATTTATAGGGACAGACTCGAATTGGTTGTTTTCTACGAAAATTCAATGTATTCAAGTCAGCCGGAAATAGAGAGACTGGCGTGAGCGAAAATGATTTTGCTTCATGTCCGGAATGATGAGGCACTTGCCAAGAGATTCGAGAACGGATATACGTCGTTCACCCAGCTAATATATACTAACGTTAATTACGTTGTGGTCGTTTACGCAAGTAGGAAGTGCACGCAAAGGGAAGAGAGAGAGGAGACGGTGTCTCATAGATGGGACGGCGCCAAGAGATACATCCCGATTATGTACGCGTGTCTCCCTCTCTCTCGCTCTCTAATACGATTGCTGGTCCACTAAACTCTTGGTGATATGGCACAGCATGTGCGCAGCAGTATGTCAGCGATGAGAGACACCGAGAGCACGCGCGCGTGTACTAGAGGAAGAGCGAAACTTGGAAATGAATCCTCGAAACGAGCGAGCATCCAAAATTTATACAGCTGACTAAAGATTAGCGAGCTTCGACAACTTCAACCTTTATTAACTAATAATATATATATGTAAACATTTTTGACCGAGCGAAATGTGAGATAAATTTTGCTGCTCAATGACACGTATAAGAGTATTGGCTTTCCAGTTTCGTTCGATGATTGATGCAGTCTTTCGTAACACACATTCGCATGTAAAGGAGGAAAAAATATGAACCGCGAGTATCGAAACGTAATATTTCCTAATAATGTATATGAAATTTATTCGCAAATCGAGAGAGCTGGATTTTTTTCGGTCAATCGGCAGCACGGACGTTGCCGTAAAAACATCGATTCATTTGGAGTGAATTAAAAATTCGAAATGAGCAGAAATTTTCAAGATTTTTCATTGAAAACGATGTGAAGGAAAAATGGTCGAGAAATTTTGTTGAAAATTAATAAACACAAAGAAATAAATTATTAAATAAGGAGTTTTTACATTTTTTTTGTTATTTTGGTACTCGAGACCCATGCGATCGATCGATCGAGGGTAAAAGAGAGGGGAAGGGCAGGGGAGGAAGAATTTTGTACACCGGTGGTGTACGCCGGATATGGCGACGAGGGACGCCGGGATAAAGACAGAAGTGGGTCGAGTCAAGATCGATATACACACACCTCGTCGTGTGGAGGAGGACGAGCAATATGTATAAGGAAAAGCTTCGAGCTGTTGTCTCGTCGTTAAGCGCGCGCGATCGTCTCGCAACGACTCGAGCGTAAAGTTCGAGCGGAACGATATTTCAAGCCTTTTTTGCCCCCAACATTGACGAGCGGGAGAGAGAGAGAGAGAGAGAGCAAGAGAGGGAGCGAAAAAAAATTATTCACCAACGAGATTGTTGAGTGTTTGTTGTAGAAAAAAAAGTGGAGCAATTTCGAAAGAAAAAATGTATTGTTAGATGAGGATAATCGTTGATAAGGAAAAAAAAGGAAAATCATTGCGATCTGTCGTCGTCGGATCGTTGAGCAACGATTCATTCATATTTTGCTGGAATCGCGAGTCGCGTTACTCTCATTTGCTTTTCTTATCAGATTTATCGAGATCGATTATTTCCGTTGCAAATTAAATGGAAAATATATATTCGCGATGTGAGCCGATCGTCTTTGTGATAAGCAAATTTTCTCATTTTTTTTTTTTCGTTCCTCCGACAACGCTCGAATGATGTGGGTCCATTTGTATTTTAATGTTATGCGAATTGTTCCATCCTGCTGATAGAATAATAATGAAACGCGATAAGAAACGATTCGAAAATCGTGAAAAAGGCTCGATGATAAATTATAGAACGCGAAGAATATGATTTCGACGTCAAAGAATTTCTGCTCCGTGTATTGAGATATTTTTGTAACAATGCAGAAACGATTTTGGATGAAAAAAAAAAAAGCCAAGTTCGCTGGCAAGAAAATTTAGAAGCTCTTGATGAGCGTGACTCGCTTGAAAATAGGTCGTAAACACGAACAAACACTATACCAAAGACTAAACGTCAATTTTTCGGGTCGTTCGAATCGAGGATAGAGTCGAGGCTCTCCACCTGCCATTAACTCAGCCTACACAAAACATAAAACTGATCCGCCAGCTTTGGCTCCACTTTATCACATTAACAGACTAATGAGACTTTGTCGAAAAGTATTTTTTACCATCCATACAAAATCTACTAAATAAACATTGTGCTAAATTAAACTATGCACGAAACTCAAGCATTTTTACAAAAGGATATTTACAGCTGGGAGAGCAAAAGCTGAACGATGGGAAAAAAAAATCTTACTCGAGCTCCTCGGAGTTGGATTTTTAATAATAAAGACGATAACGACAATTATTATGTTGACAACGAAATTACTTTTTTTTTGTCTGCTCAAAGTTTCGCCAAATTCGTTGATGTTTTCATTCTTTTACTTTTTAAATACGTGCACAAATTTTTTTTCCCAAGTAACACTTGTGTGTAAGCCACGTAGATGTTGGCACGTTTCGATCGCAATACACACTCGGTACACTCTTTTTTTTCTTTGCTTTATCTTAAGAGAACGAAGCCACTCTCGTGGAGGAATAACGTATGGAGCTGAGAGAAAGAGGCAAAACAATCACACGATCGGTCTGTTTTTACGTAATAGACCGCAAAGACGTAAATTCAGCAACCAACTTAAACCCGCATGTACGTATTTATATATTTATACATGTAAGCTCGTTATTTACGATGGGAAATTGCATATAATTTTCCACACGATTCAATCCCCACGTGTGGGTGAAGCGTTATGAGAACAAGATGCAAACCTTCAAATTCTTGTTATTACTTCAATTATTTCATTATGTCTGCACCATTTTTTCAATTCCATTCGTAGGTACGAAATAAAAATCAAAAAATAATCATTATATCAGAAAATGGTGGAGGGCCTTGAATATTGGCAAATTTTAGTTTGTGCAGAATGCTCAAATTTTCCTCCACACATAACACGATTTTTCATGATAAATTCAATTTTTTAATCGTAATTCTCAGCATCATTTACTTTTTTTTTTCATCTCCGTGTATGGAAAATGTGTGTTCGAATTGATAATTACGATTTTGGTACGGAAAAAAAGAGGTAACGACCATTTTTTTCGAGTATTTTCGCACAGAGTCACATTTTTCGAGGTTAGAAAAAGTGCATCGTCGCGAAGGATGTTAGGGAAAATAATGAGCTTAGAATGGCTTCTCGCGACGAAGGGATTGAGCTGATCGAACGATCTACGTGTGCCGCGAGAATATATACGAATCATGAAAATCGTAGTGATTGCGTATTAGAAACAAATTCTCTTTTCCCCTAATGCATACTATTCACGTATACGTTTCGTTATTTGCTTTGGCCTTGCTCACTCGCTGACTTACGTAAGGTGAGTTACTAATTCGAAATCCTGTCGAGTTTAAGTGAGAGAAGGAGAGAGAGAGAGAGAGAGAGAGAGAACGAAAGACACGGTTTGAACATTGACAGTAAACAGAGGTGTGCTTTCAGTCGGAAGAAAATCCAAAAATAGTTATTTCCATAATAAAATCATACCACGAAATTATCGCGTACAATAAAACGAAGAAACAAATTGATAACAGCCCGAAAAGTGTGTAAATCATTCCAAGGACTGAAATAATTGTCGAAAAATAAGCCGACGATTAAACAAAGAATAAAAAAAAAAAACAAAAAACTCACCGGAGTCTTAATTCCAGAAAAAATCCAATAGCATTAAATTTCGAGGATCGAAACGTTCCGAAAAACGAAAAGAATAAATGAGGAAAATATCGTTAATCCTGATGATGGTCACAGAAATTTTGTTCACTTAAATCGAAATCACTGTTTCACTTTATCGCGTTAAATAAACAAAAAAAAATACAAAATCGAAGAAAAATAAAAATTTGCGAAAAAATATTTATGGCAAAGACGATGCGGTCCCGTTCGTCGCGAGTTTTTCACTTGCTCCTCCTTTATTTCAAGCGTTTCATTAGAATTTGGCGGGTAAATTTGCTTAGGCGATTGCAAATAAATGAAAAATCGAGTGGGGAGCGCACGGGAGCGTCGACACTTTCGGCACGGCTGACGGCGCGGGACTGCCGGCGTCGGGCTCTCCGATATCACGGGCAAATGTTGGATCGAGCAATATACAACGTTTCACCTCTCTACTACCTACAAGGGGTTTCGACCGGGCGTCGCGCGACACCGACACTGCAAGGAAGCGCCACAACGTGAATATATTACCACCGACCAGCAAACTAACCCTTTATGCATCTCGCGTACGAAGCACGTGCAACAGAATTTGCTCCTAAATATGAAGCAGAATTTATGACGTTAGTAAATATTGAATTTCTCAATGTACTGCTAAATTTTCCTCTTCCGAGGAAACTCCTATGGAAGTAGAAACATCCAAAAAACTTAATTCACATGATTTGCAAATTATTATTATTTTTTATTTATTATTTACGAAATTTTGGTCGATTCGGTAGAAGATTTCAACTTTACGATAAAAACTAAACGATCCAGTGGAATAATCAACTTGTGGTTTATCAATTTTTCCAATTGTCGAACTTTCAAATGATTTATCATAAAATATACGGAAAATACGATCGCAAACATTGTAGCAGTGTATTTTTTAAATCGAACGATCTGTGAATTTCGTTCAAGGTTCAAGGAACGTTCAAGGAATGAGATTTCGAGTCTAATTATTATTTTTATTTGAGTTTATATGACCTAGAACTCAATTCATTGTTGCTAGGAATAAGGATAAAATACTGTCAATGCCCCTATTCCTTTGGAAACATTCCGATCAATAAAACGGCGTGAATTCGAAAGGCCCAAGCAAAATTTTGATTTCGTCATATATTGTCGGAGCGATCTGCTTAAAATATGCAATTATTCGATCGATGATTGAAGCTTGAATGAAGCATTTTGTAGTTGAGTTTGAAGATTGGAAATATTTTAAGCGAGTTTTGAAAATAAAAAAATTACAAACACGATTACGAATAATCGTTGACTCGTTGATCGATGCGAGTTAAAGTTTTGAATCGTTCCATGATTTGAATAACTGCCTCCTAGGGAATAAACGCGACGCGTGTCTTTTGGTCAGTCCGAATCGCGATATATTTGTGTGACGCGTTTGTTTTCCTTGTTTTCTAAAAGATGGACCTTGAGGAGAAGTTTTGGAGGAGCGATAGGCGGTATCTTGTTCGGGGAATTGAAATTTCACTGAGCCAGGAGAAGACTCGAAACGGTCGTCGAACTGGGATCGCGTCAATGTTAATTCTCGCGATGACGTTGCTTGAACGAAAACGTGAGACAACTGCCCAATCCAAACAATGAATTATACCGCGATCATATATGAAAAAAAATTTCCATGGAGAATAAACGAAAATGAAATAAATAAAAAGAAGTTGAATAAATAATAACAATAAATCACGCCAACTTCGGTCTCAAATAGTACAAAGGCGAGAGACAAAGTGCTAAATTCCTTATCACTCAGTGCGTGAATAATTAAAAATGAGTGAATTGATGAAAAAACAAAAAAAACAAACAAAACATTTAGAAAATGAAAATTATACGAATAAAATTGGTCTCCAATGAAATTAGTGGAGCATTTTGTGGGTCAAAGATCGTAAGATCGAACGTCAACGAAATATAATAACGCTCTGCCCATTAAAAAGAGAAGGTGAAAAGTAAAAAAAAAACAAAGAGACCGCGCAGAGACGAGAAATTTCTCCGGATGATTTTGATCTTGAGGAAAGGACGAGACCGATTTGAATGTTTCGAAAACAAATATAATATTGCGTCTGAGAGAAAATCTCTTGGTCGGAGCTGCTGCTCTCCCGTTGTTGCGGAGTTGTTCCTTTGCTTTTTCCTTAATGTTCGTCGAGTTTATCATCTCATGCTCGGCTAGCAAGATCGACCCAGAAAAATCTCATTGCCTTTGGACGCCTTCCGAGGCTCTATTAAGGAGAACGGTTCAGTTAGTGACCTCTTTAGGCCAATTACGTTACCTGCTAGACAGCTTTGGCTCGGGTGGAAGTTTCATAAATATAATTAGTCACAATAGTGACAACAATGGAGTGTTTTAATGAAACCCAACGACTTTTTTCGTTGGACACGAATGACAATAACGAGGCAACATTGTTTTTCGCATCAATAAAGCCATCTCGATGACACCGTGGGCATAAATCTTCTGGGTCGTCTCCGCGAAATCTTTTCTACATAATTTAATAGCAAAAAATCAGAGGAAAAATCCGTTAACGAGTATTCCAAAGGTAAAGTAACAAAACGAGAGACATTTAAACCGAACAAAGTGGAGTATCATAGTTTTGTGTTTCGTCAAATGGTCAAGCAAACTTGAGACACATTTGACGAGGAAACAAGCTGCTGCATCCAACTCCTGCCATGCGTATATCACGCAAACCATTCATTATTAAAGTCTATTCTTCGTGGTACACAGTTCATATTACACACACACACACACACACACACACACTAGGAGACACTAGCGAATACAGGAATCGAGCACACAGATAATAAAACACGTGTACGTCATATGTAACAACGACGAGCGCGTTTCTCGACTCGTCTCGTCGTACACACGAGTTTCTGTTATTATTCTTGTATGACCAATCGCTATTGCCGCATTCGCTGCTGCTGGTATTACGTACACGTATAAATACACTTGAAAGGTACACCCCCGCGCTCGAGAGCCAAAGAGCCGAGTGGCAAGATGGTAAAATCCACGAGAGCAAAAACTTCGACCTGATTCTCGCTTTTACCTTGCTCTCTTATATTCCCCATTCCAATATATATATATATATATATATATACTTCATGTATGAATAGATATTTACCTACATATCCATGTACATAGCCTATTACATATGTATATGTGGAAGTATGTAACGTACTATTGATATAAGAGAAGTGTTTCAAGAAGGCATCGTTGGCGTGACGCAAATCCGGCCACTCGGCGTCCCGATCGGGAAAACTCATGTGTATGTACAGTGTGTCCAATGTACATAGTAATAACAATGGGTAATGTACCCATTCGCATTTATAATCGGGCTATTCGCCGACGATTTTGTACTTTTTACCATTTTTATCGGTCCATTGGGGACTAGCTCTCTGTCTCACTCTTTTTTTTGGCCGAGTCTCTCGCACTTTTACACAGAAGATGTACGATGAAGGAAGCCAAGAGCTGAAAAGGGGCCGATAGCGGATTTTTTTGTTTGCTCTCAGGTCACAAGCACTAATGACTGGTCCAGTTATATTTCCATCGAAATCCGTGAACCAGAGTTACAACGACCAATGATATTTGTCAAAGTGACGGATTCGTTGTGCTCCAACGAATGCAAATTGAACTTTTGACGCCAATTAAATTTAACGAAGATTTCTCCCAACTGGCTTTTTTTTTCATTTGCTTGAATGAAAAATACGTGTTATAATGGCCAATTACGAGAACGAAAAGAAAAAGTTTTGACTGGAAAAGACCGCTACGATAACGTGTGGGCGATTCAAAAACTATGAAACTAATTTTCCTCCAAATATTGTCGATGATAACCTTGTGAGTCTTTGTGAGACAATAGTCATGGAACCCAGTCACGTCAAAAGTACTGAAACTGTTGATCCATGCAAGAGCGAGAAAGAGAGAGAGAGAGAGAAAGAGAGAGTGAGAAGAAAATTGAAATGAAAGCTTGATTATTGAATTGGTAACTCGGTTTTTAATTGGATCTGTGAGTGATCGTTTTTTTTTATCCGGAGTATACAAGAGATTTTTATGGCTATTTCTACACGAGGATAAAAAGAGGGCCCCATGGGCTTCGGAGCTCCCCTTTTTCTCTCTCTCTCGCTCGTTGGCTCTTTCTCTCGCGCGAGACTCTCACGATTTCAACATGTATACATACGTATCTGCGAAACATTAGGTAAGTGAACGTTACAAGACGAGACGTTTATGATTTATGCCCTGCTAATAAAACGCCAAGTAATTGTTCGCGATATATAATTATACGAGTTAGTATACGAGGGGGTCGCACGTTTCCCGTTTGCGTTTCGTTCTTCAGTCCACAAAAACAGACACACACACACACCGCATACATTAATCTCAAGATACGGAAAGACTTGGTGAACTGTGGGCCAGTCCTTTTTGCATGAATAATGCAGATGCATTGGTACAAATTTGAACCTCCGAGTAAAATGGACCACATGCCATTTTGTGTCTTCGTCACATTCTTCAAGCATTCTGAACGTCATTTCCAATTCGATTCGAAAACAAAGAAGCAATTATGGTAAAGCCTGTTGACCGGACAAAAATATAAAATAATGAAGTTTACAGCAATCGGTAGAAAATTTCAATTGATCGAGTGAAAATACCAAATGAAAAATTATTCACCTCACTGATTAACGTAATTCGTACAAAAATCACTCGGGGTCCGTATTATCACCAATTGCTAGCTCTATCATGGATTTACGACGAAATGCGGTCATTTGGAATCATAAACGACGGAGGTCTACGCCGTTTTGTCTGCCAGGATTCAACGTGAATGTAGAAATATATTTTTCAGTGTGTAGAAAGTTACTCCACGTGGAAGAAACTAATTTTTATATGTGAATGTGTGTGTGAGCGAGATAGAGATAGAGCGAGAAGATTATTCGCGAAAAGAGAACAGACCGTGAGGTGCCCTCGGACCGGAAAGGTCCAGCACGTTAGAATAACGGGTCTTCGTGTCTCCTTTTCTTTCTCACTCTGAGCTCTGGCGTCAATGACATTTCTGACTTCGTTCAGAAATTAAAAAAATATTTTTTAAATCCCAATCTCTGACAATTTAAACGCATACCGAAGGAGCAGATTGCTTTTGTCGCGATGACTAATATTTCTCAAGTGTCTTCTTAAATATTCTTTATAGACGTTGCACCGGAAATGACAAATCGGTAACCACGAGGCATAATAATTTTTGCAACGCTTTCAAAAACGACTCCCGATAACTGTTACGTGGATGCTCGTAATTTCCACACAAAACGATTCAAACATTCAGCTCAAGAAAAGCCATTGGCTTTTCTGGAGGTTTCTCATCCCCGGATCGACCGACGTTGCACTTTTTTTTTTTTAAGGGAATAATACAAAATTATTGTGCTTTTTTTTTCATATGATGAAATAAAAATATTTGATGGTAAAAATTTCGTATGAAAATGGCAGAATATCGAGATTCATCTGTAAACCAAACCGGACGAGACCATACGCTTACACCTAATATATCGTAAATGCATATCTCGCCATTGATGCACCGTGCAGCTCGAATGCCGCGTACAGGATGCGGCTCGGCGAGGCGTGCAACCGGCGACCCCCTCGGTTTTATTTCTCGCCGGATCTTCACTATTTATTATATATTTCTATACGCATACAAAAAGAAGCTTCCAACTGAATTGACAAAAAAAAAAAACGCCGGTCCCGGCCACAATCTTTGCATAATTTTCTTTCCGAATAATTATTTCGTAGCTTACAATAATTCTCAGCGATTAGAATATTTAATTGTTAGAAAAAATAAGTCGTCAGTGATTTTGTACACGTGGCGAAATGGTCCCACTCAAATAAGAATATTCGGAAAGCTCTTATCCATTTATCTTCTACGAAAAGGAGAAAAAAAAGCGGGAAAAAAAAAAGAAAAAAAAAATTACAGTCGCGTCAAGTTTGTCCGGTTTACCGTACACTCTAAGAACAATACCGAAAACGGGACAAGCAATTTCACAACAAGAACAAAAATGATTGGTCAATTTGACTGGCCACCTGCTGGTGGCGAATTCGCGTATACAGTTATTTTTAAAACTACAACAATGCCCGTGAAATTTGTAGACGCGTTGAGCGAGTGTTAACAGGAAATGCTGCAAATCGTGCACGCAACTTTCGAAATGCCTTGGAATAAAATGAATGAAAAAAAAAAAGAATTGTTTTCTGCATCGCCGCACGATTTAACATCGGATGCTTTGGGGATAATGAAATTTTCATGTTCTCGCACGAGCAACATAGTTGATGGCCGAAAACTTGACGATGCCACTTTAAAATGTTCGCCTTTAGCAAGCTCATCTCTGGAGATATAATCTATTTTTACGAATCGTTTGTTTAACTAAACTTACGTGTATCTATGCTTCGGAGAGGCGAGTGCAGCATCCGCGGAGCTTATCCAAGCATCACGCTCTGAGAATTGATTGAAAAGTGGATAAAAAATGTGTTTTTTTGCTCGGCACGTTCGAAAAATGTAAAAAAATTTAAAAATGCGTAAAGAAGCCTCGTGGATTCTGATTGTTGAGATTAAAGAAAAACTGGTACGGTATTTTGAAGGATTATTCGTAGAAAATACAAAGGCCATCGACGCTGGGAAAAAAAAAGAAAATGAAGGCGAATAAGAGGCGGAAGGTGTGCCGCGGCGACAGAATTAATGAGTCTCGTCATTCCGTCTGGACGATTTTTAATTTTTGGCAAAATTTGTCAGCATACGTCACAACCACTCGTTTTTTAGTATTTTTATTTAGGGAAGGAAAAAAATCTGACGTATCGGCGAAATTGGAGGACCGCGGACCAGGACCGAGTCGATGAGCGAATCGCCTCCGTCTGCGTTTCAATTCGGGTGGTCACGAGTGTGTCTTGATTAATTGACAATGATTCGGGAAAGGAGGAGAAAATATGGAAAATTTTTGACACTTGGCTGAAGGAAAAAAAATATAAAATATTGGGAAATGATCGAGTGGTCCATTTTGTCACGAATAAGAGTGAAATATGTGTGCACGATCTCTATTCTCAATATAGCAGGCGATGAAACATCCCACAACGAGAGTATATATGCTCAACGACATATCGCACTGTCGCGCGTCAGCAAGCTCTTTGTTTCCGGTCTGTAAAACAATAATAACTGACAGAGAGCAGCATGGAGAACCAGTTGATGGTTGCTCGGTGGAACCAAAAGCATTACTCGCGCACACCGCCGCAATATTACAGCCATGAAGATTCACGTCGGAAGGTAATAATTAAAAAGACGTATCTCTCACGCTTATTCACAGAAAATACGAGTTTTCGTAGTGGTCTCGTTGCAACGACGCTCGTTACTAAGCGTGGCATACGCACGAAACAGCGAAACTCGGGGTCTCTCTTGTTTTCCGTGTTTTGCTTTTGCCTTTTCCTACTGTTTCTGGATATGACAGCAAGTAGTGCCAGCTCAGCCGCCGCATCAGTTCGTCAGAGCATTCAGAGCGAATCGAGCCACTTTATCGGATCGAGTACCAACTCTCTTTTTTCGTATTTTCTCGAGTAATTAACTCACGACTGGCGAGTAGTAAGGCACAACAAATACTTAACAAGTTTTGCTGCTCTGTAAATAATGTTTGCCGGAATATTTTTCTACTGGCTATAGGTCAAGAAGATAATTTATCTCGTTATTAGTTACGTGTGAAGAATTTTTATCTCCCGCGTGATCAATTCCGAAGGATCTATGGAAAGTGCAGACGTTCAGGCGTTTCTGCAAAGCAAAGTAATTCCGAAGGGCCAAAAAATGTAAATTAAATAATCGCGATACGCCTTTTACATTCGAATAAATAAATAAATGCGCGTCATGACTGAATTTCATTTCATTTATTATGTAATGAATTTAATTTGCTAAATGATGATAGAAACGATGCAATCTCGAACACGGTGTCTAACGAGATTTCTCTTCACGCCCCGAAATAATTGATCGAAAAGCAGATAATTAAGGTGTTACATGAATGAATTCGTATCACGAAATATTCAGCTGTAAATATGAAAGGCAGACTATTTTTCGTTGGAGGGAAAAAAAACTTTGTTATCTGTGTCCGAGCCTCCGAAGCAAAGGGAGAGAGAGCGAGGGAGAGGGAATGGGAGAAGGATACGAGGATGAAAAAAGCGAGAGAAAGAGGAGATGAATGTGAAGCCAGCAGCAGGTAACACATTGGAGCGAGAGCAAGGAAGCATGCAAAACCACACACAGAGGCGAGAGTCACGCATGCACGAGTACCTAATGTCTGCACGCAATCGCATATACCCTGCGACCCACGGCCTCAATTCTCAACACCACCACCACCGCTCCGCTTTGCCCTTCATCCTTTATGCTACATAATATGAGAAATTAAAAACAAACAAAAAATTCTCCGAGTGAAACGACGGCGCTCGGGGATGATTGTTATTATTGCAGTCATCTCGCCAACAGCATGGACCGAAGAATTATTTCCACTTAAAAACAGCAAAAAACTTAAGCGTATGTGTGAAGAAAGACCAACACATGTATTCGTATTGCTTTATAGCTATAAGACGAATTTATGTCTCTCTATAAGTGTGCGCCAACCGGAAGCACCAACGTGTGTTTTGGACTCGTACATTCCGCTGATTTTAACCGGCTGTATCGTAAAATAAAGTGGAATAAAGAAGCAGGAGCGACCTCCGTCACGTTGATTAAACGCTAACGGAGATCGTGCGATTGATTTTAAAGTGAGGATAATTGTTGGTCGTGTGCGGTCCTCAAATTGGTGTCTTTATATTCTCGAAATTATTGGCCAATATTGATATTCATTTCTCATGAGCACGAAGAAACTTTCGATCATTTATTTGACAGAAAAAAAGCAGTAGTTCGTGTTTTTTTTCCTCAATAACTTTGAAAATAATCTGAAAATTATCGATCCACGCAATCAACTTCAATTTTTCGATTGGTTTTTTCTTTGAAAAGTTTAGCATGGACTGCCTTGATTATCATTTTTCCTGGCGACGATTTATTTCCCTCTCGCGTATGATACAAGAGGTGGGAAATTTTGATGTCATTATACAACGATATCGTAAACATGGGATCGCTTCATTCCAGGCGTTTCCATAAAGAGCATACACACACATTTGTGTACACACTCACCGTAGTTGAAATAACGGAAAGCAGGGCTCGTCGACGAGCCATGCAGTGTCGTAAGGTTTTCCCTCCCTGCTGCTTGCCTTCTCTCTCGGCAATCAACTTCATGAAATTTCGCGTCAACCCTCTCTCCGCGTTCTACGGAAACACAGAGCCAGCCTCAAAACCAACCCTCGTGCGTTAGAAATATTCTCTCAATTATACTTTCACCCCAATTATAAATATTAACCACCAGCCTCGTTCGAGACCACACCCTTTTTTTGTCTCAAGAAAAACAGCCCGGACGGGGCTGGCAATGTCAAAAAAAAACCATCCTTCTAAAAATGCGTAAAAAAACACGAATCTGATCTGAAATTTCAAAGAAATTTCAAATTTTCCTCACCGACGCTGGGAGCCACTGTACGAAGAATAAAACGAAAAAGAAATTGAAATTCCCGTATCGAAATTGATTATTGATGATTATCGAATATAAAAAAAAAAAAAAAAA